>OZ018397.1:23049151-23135239 GCA_963969525.1 Ontholestes murinus | reverse complement strand
GTCAGCAAGATGAAGCTCCTCCGCATTTTTCTCAGGAAGTTAGGGAATTTTTGAATGTCACGTTCTCAAATAGAGGGATAGGAAGAAGAGGGCCTATCAAATAGCCTTCACCATCTTCCTCTCCTTCGCCCTTAGATTTCTTTTAGTGAGATTACTTGAAGAATAATATTTATCGGAACAAATCAAACAATTCAAATTTTAAATGAAAGTGAGAAATGAACAAGGGAAATGGTTTTACATACCCAACAACATTTTTGCGACCATTTATATCATTGTCAGTTAGTTAATTAAAGCCACTTTCAACATTTATTAAAAAACAAAGCCGTTTTTATACCTATTGTTTTATGTTAAGTAATTAAGTTGTTTATTGGAATTTATTTTGAGTTTTTAACTAATCAAATGTCATGATATCTAGGAAATTAATGATTTTTTCGCATCTCTAGCGTTTAGGGTAAAATTGGCCACTTTGTACAAGAAAACATTACTGAAGAGAAGAAAGTGCTCCAATTATATATACTTTAATATACAATACAAATTGTGCACAAAATATATAAAAATAAATTGTTCGAACGGAAGCCACGAGAGTAGTAAACAAAGCGACCACCTTTTGACTAGAACTAGAAAATAGAACAAGAGAATATCGCAATCCATTCAGTAGGGTCATATAATAAAGCACCCACTTATAAAATAGCAAAATTTTTCAACGCATTACTCCGACAATAATCCATTGCAATTCAAGATTTTCAATAAGGAACTCAAAGCAAGTTCATATACTACAATAACATATTTTAGTATCCTTTGATGTCAAAAGCTTGTTCACGTGCATTCCAATAGAATAGTTGAAGAAACTAGCGACCATTAATTTAAACAATTCCTTTTTGCATCTAATTATTCCCAATTCAGCCATAAATTTTATAAGCAAAGAAAAGGTCTAGCTATGGGATCATCAATATCATCATTGGTGGCAGAATTATTCATCGCATTTTTTGAGGAAAAACTATTTAAGACAAATTCACATCTAATCAATAGTGACAAATTTTGGTGTCGCTACATTGGTAATATATTCGATGTTTGGACAGGTGCAGATCGACAATTGGTTCATTTCCTTAAACTTCTCAACAGCATGAATAGGAATATACAATTTACCATGGAAAAGAGGAAAACCACAGTATAAATTTTCTGGATCTGACAATAATTGCAATAAATCAAAAACTTAGATTCTAAGTTTCTAACTACTACAGATACCATAATTCCGTCAGATTCAAATTAGTCCATCTCTATTGAGAATACGGCACGTAATGCTTACGTACACCGGCCTGTAAATATACCACTTTAAAAAAAATATTTTGACAAAAAATTGACAACCATAACACAGATTGCTATAAACATTTAATTCAATGAACAGCTTGTAAGAAGGATACTTAAGCGAAAATTAAGAAATAATTTCGAAATTAAAAAAGACAAACGGCATACCTTATAGGATGGTGTTAGAAATCGAAATTCTTGTTGATGGTGAAAAAATATCTTATAAAAACATGGAGGAGAGAACAAGTCATTTCACTTTTAATAAACAAGTTTTTGACTCAAGATTTACAATTTAATTACAAGATGTTTATAATGTTTATAAATCGCTAGGAAATTGCACATCTTTCGGTCCAGATGGTGTCCCTGCAATATTTTTATTAAAATGTGTGAGTACTTTATCTGAACCCGTATATAATTTGTTTTCATGTTCTATTGCCGAGGAAAAGTTTTTATTACCCCATACATAAAACTGGCAAGATAGAGCTGATCATAATTTATAGAGGAGTAGCAATTCAATCTTTTATTCCAAAAATCTTTTGACAAGCTAATTTCGAAGCAATTGTTCTGGCTTATTAAGGAAAATTATTGATGACACAACACGGACCTGAACATTATTTCTAATTGGTCTAAAATAAATGATTAAGATCTTAATATCAGTAAATGTAAGATTACGAAATTTAGCAAACAAAAATAAAATAATTGAATATGAATACAGTATAAAATACATATTACTAGAAAAATTAATTCTATTAAGGATTTAGGAATATTTTTAGACTGCTCACTTAGCGAACATTCATTATATGTTTGTAACAAGGCTATGCGTTCATTGGTGTTTATTTTACGTAATGGACAGCACTTTAGTATTAAGACCTTAATTATTTTATATAATTCCTTTGTCCGTTCGCACCTAGAATACTGTTCATTAATTTAGTTTCCGTTTAATGAAGTACACATATATTCACTATTTGTTTGAGTTATGTGAAGTAATAATCACTAATAAAACACGATTTGATTTCCTTTCTTCACTAATTTGTTTTCCACTAATCCCTGTAAGGTATATAAACAGATGTAATTAGTTTTAAAGCATTCAGTTATTGAAAATGAGCACATGGTGCTCGAAATGTACATTTAACGTGTAAAAATAAATTAGTGAAGAAAGGAAATCAAATCGTGTTTTATTAGTGAAGTACACATAGCTAAATTGGAAAGAATTTAGAATAAATGTACTTTTGTGTGTAATGATGCAGCGTTGTTATGTAGATTTTCATCCATCATAAACTTATGTTTTAGTTATTTAATATATTGTATGCACAAAGGAGAATCCGTTAATAAAGTTATTATTATTATCATTATAACGTACAAAAACTACTGTATAACGGCACTAATATCAAAGAAGATCAACCTATACTACCCCATTAAATACACACAACCTAAGAGTCAGAAGATCAGCAGAAACCTGAAACGATACAATAAAAAGGCAATATAAGTTAATACAAATAATTTAGGGAAATTCATAATGAACAATAAACTAGTTTTATGGTTTTTTTTAAAGCGGGGTATACCAGAGTGCCTAGACTGGGATGCCATTTATATTGGACAGACGTGATGAAATTTTAAAATTAGAATTAACATGAATCATGGACAAAAACGAATATGTTATTGGTGGCCTTAAATTACTTCTATAGCTAATCTTATTTAAGATTGATTTAGAGCCTTCCCGCGAATCATGTATAATTTTTATTAATTTGCACACTCAAAAATTTTACTTTGTCAATTTTCTTTAATTTAAATTTTGTAATTAAAGTTATTGCCAACCGGGAAGCGATCAATAATTAAAGTTAATATGTATAAGTAGGGTGGATGAGTGGTCTCTAACTTACCCTCCAATATAAAAATAAACGAGGGTTTTAATTAATGCAAAATTGACTAGATTTATTTAAACAAATGTTGAAATTTAAGAGATTTTAAAAAATAAGACATTACTTTTCAAACAAAAGTTAAAGATAATGAAATACTGAACAAGTTTTATCAAAACATGTTTTTCATAAGGTTCTTAACTTAATAATTTTGACATTTTATACCTATTGCTAATAAACTATAAGAGTTAAATTAAATTTATACAACAAGTAATTGTAAAGAATTCAAAATTTAGCAAATTAATAAGGCTATTCTTATTGTGTAAACCTCATAGTTTTCGATAAAAATTTATTTATTTATAGAAAAAGTATTATGATGGCCACATCACCATTTTTTGTTTTATTATCCGTCCAATTTCGGTACTGGGTCATTATCACGAATAATCTACATACGTAATTTTAACAGGTTTATAACATATATAGAATTCAAGTTTGAAATCGGGAAAACCCAGAACTCTTCATTGTTGTTGACCACGTTTTTGTCCGATGCTCGGGCTTTACTAATCTCAGGCCTTCCTAATAATTGAGATTTTTTACCTTTATTACCTTTATTATTAACATAATGTTTCACCAAGTGTTAAATAAGAAACAAATACAAGATTCACCATTTTCAAAAAAAAAAATGGTTCCATATATGGAATGTTCGTGATATTTATAACATAATCAAGCTGACGAGTTAAAGATATTTAAAATTATTAATACCGAATTAATACCAAGGAGGACATTAAAGAACTACAGGCGAATATAGATAATATCTACACCTGGTGCATCAAAAATAATTTCCACCAGAACATTAACAAATGTATAGTATTATCGTTTGAATAGAGTTATAAAATTCACAATATAAAATACAGTAATTGTAGAGAAGACTTTGGAGTAATGTTTAAAATAAAAGATCTGGGAGTATTGTATTGCACATTAATGATATCAAATCAGGCAACAAAACTTCTAGGATTTATCTCAAGAATAGAAAAGAATTATTCTGTAGAACCTATTAAATATTTATATTGTTCATTAGTCCGTCTACATATTTAATAGCAATAGTAAAGATATATAGGTGATAAAAATTAACTTACTTTGATTTCTTGGCGTTTATCGCTTTTGATGATGATTATTAATGTAGCCAAATTCTGCCTGTCCAAATGCTGAACGAGTTAAAACTCGGTCTGTTAAAAGTACAAACGCGCAAACTGCATACACCCAAGGACACATGATGTTATTTTACGATTTAAACAAGGCACTCGAGCTACGGAGTAAAAGATTTTCGTTTATGCTCAAGATTTAGATTAAATTATAAGTGTACGAATCAAATTTTAATATTAATCAAGTTATACAAATTAAAAAAAAATAAAATGAATGTAGACAAGGTGTTCTTATAGCTAGACTGTAAAAATAATCTACTAAAGAAATCCATTTTAATAATGTTCCTTGAAAAATAAACAGCTACAACAACAACTAAATAAATAATACTTAATAATTTCACACCTAAATTTACTATTATATTTAATAAATAACATTACATAATAAATTGATGAGACGAATACACAATAAAACTCCATAATACACTGAAATTTTAAAATATATAGTTAAGTGGGTTTCCCATTTTATTATTGATCACTGCAACATGTAGTGAAACCCTCTTAAATATGCTACTTTATTTCAACAATATAAGAATGCATAACCCAAACGATTAATTTAACAATTTCATCCATTAACAAATTGAATATCAAATTAAAATACTTTAAAAAATTAAATAAATAAATGTTATGTTGATTATTACCATACCTTAAACAATTTCCTCTGCAACAGGGATGGCATTAGTCTTTAAAGTCAAATTTAGTACTAGGAGAGGACCACCCATCAAAGAGGAACTTACAAGTATCTATTGTAATTTAACTCTGAAGGTAAATCATATTTACTCAAGCAATAAAGAAAACTTGTACACGCACTCGTACCGGCGACGAATTTGTTACTGGCTGATCAATTCTGATAATGAATGTACATCGACGCAAGAATCAAAAAAGTGTAGCCAAAAGAAGTGCGCATTCGTTTGGATTTTTTGTCGTTAGGTTGTTAACGGCCGTATAGTATTATAAATACCTCTTCGCAGGGACGTTATTTAGGATCACCTCAAAACCAAAATAAAGCTTCCAATGCAATTTAGAAATTAAAACATTTCAAATATAAAATTTTATTATAATTAAATTAAAAATTTCAAATTATTTAATGTTAATATTAATATTTAAAAATATATGTAAGTCATTCTAAATACTAATAATAGATAATAAAAGAAGAATAATAGAGTTAAAATATGGTAAACTCTTTTAAATTGTAAGCATTATTTTGGTTAAATTTTTACAATTATTTATATTGTTAAAAAAATAAATGTTAATAAAATTACTATTTCTTTAAACATGTTGTTTTTCTTTTTATTTGTAGCAGGTTTAGATTTTGTGGGACGTTTCAACGGCTTTGCCTAACAGAAAAAAGTACCTTTGGAAAAGAGAACATGAAATTAATTTACGCCGAAATATGTTTATTATTCTGTAAAAATATTTGTATAATCTCTAAGAACTAAGCTGTCTCGACGAAGTGAAGCCGGTGAAAAGGACCTTACGATTGAATATTTAAACGGAATACCGAAAATAGTATCAACAAAAAACTAAATTTATCACATAATAAGATTCCCATTTCATTTTATTATCAAAAAGTAGGGGGGTCAATACAAAAGGCACCAAATAGTAACTTTTATGTTATTTTATTGACAGAAACTTGGTTGAAGGATGGAGTTCTGGACAGTGAGCTTTTCAACGATATACAGGGTCCTGCAACAGTGCGTCGGACTTTCCTAGCGCCTTTCTCGTAAGAGGTAGAAAAAAATGTCTCGTATAAAAATTTATTGAATTAAAAATCTCTATGCCGTAAAATTATTTTCAAATATACAGGGTGTCCCAATTTTGTGGTATAACAAAAGCAAACATTTTTTTTAATGGAACACCCTGTATATTTTTTTCATTTTATAATTTGGGTAGTATTTTATAACTTGAACCTTTTTCTGGTTTTTAATTTCGATATGGCTTTTCCGAGTTATTGACGTTTTTCTAAAAAAATGTAAAAAGCGGAGGTTCACAAAAAAATTTATTCTGATGTTCTATTTAAAATTTAAGAAATTTTCTTTTTCTTTTATGGTTGGTCATAAGTACTGTTTATGTACCAGTGTTAAAAATTTTCACTTTTGAGGTACCCTGCCTTTGTATCAGATACGCCATTTTCTAAAATTTCAAATTGTCGTAACTCTTTTTTTTAAATGGAATCGTATATTTTTTTAAAATTTCATATTATTCTGCATCTAATTTCCTACAAAAAATATTAAGCATGCCCTATACCTAAAAGTGATATTTTTCAAGATATAAAAAAAATTATATTTCAAACGGTCCTTGAATACGATTTTTTTTCAATAGATAGCCATGACTGAAAAAAATTCATTTGTCAATTAAACAATAAGTTTGGTATGTATGGTTGCATTGTATGTTACGATTATAACAATGCAATTTTTAAAAAGAATTAATTGATGTGATATATGCTACTAGAGAAAGTGGAATTAATTGTTTGCAAGCCTAAAGATTTTATGCTCAGCGCTACCCAAATAGGCGAAAACAATTATTTTTCTTATTATTCGATTAGATTAGAAAGAAATGCCATATTTTGCAAATAATAATTTGCCTAAACCCCATAGTTGTTGAGATATTTAATAGTTTTCACAAGAATAACCATTTAACTATACATACTTCTATGTACGGAGTTGATCATTCTGAGGCAAAATAACTAACAAAATGTAAGTAAGTGTCAATATGAGATAAATAGAAACAGATAATACGATTCATTATTTTATTCGAAAGGCGTGAAAGATAACAAAATTATTAATACAAAAGAGAGACGATACTACAGTAAATGTTCAAAATGTCTTCCATTTTCATTTAGGCACAAATTAATTCGCCGCTGCAAAGACCTTTCCACAATTCGTTGGTGCATATTCATTGTTGCTGTTGGTGGTTCTTTATAAAAAAATCTCTTTTGAGTATCCCCATAAGAAAACGTCAGGTTTTGTTAGATCCGGAGATCTAGCAGGCCTTTTGGTGGGTCCATTTCTACCAATCCACTGGAGAGGTGCTCTGTCTTGTTAAAACCACACCCTGTTTCTTGTTAGTTAGAGTATATTAGCTAACGTTCCGGGTAATTCAATTTGCAAGAAGTGCAAATACATAGGCCTATTGAGGTGGCCCTCGAAAAAATGTGGACCTACTACATGGTTTCCAAAAATTCCGCCCCAGACATTCAAAGACCGTCGATACTGATGATCAACTTGTCTCATAAAATGCGGATTATTAGTTGAATAATAGTGAAAATTGTGCCTATTGACAGATCCGTTGTTATGGGATGTCGCCTCATCCGTGAATAAAATATATTGGAGAAACGCAAGATCCTCCTGTATTTTTTGTCTTTAGCATGCTTTGTACTGACCTCTCGCTTATGCCAGTTCCTTCACCAATGTCTTTTTGGTTCACGTTGGGATGCTAAGTTGCTGTTAATAGCACTGAAATTTGGTTTTTCTCGTTGATGATAGGCTTTTTTCCTTCTTGTTTTTTTTTGTAAATCACACTTCCCATGTCAATAAATCTATTGAGTAAGTTCCTAAAACATTTCTCCTCCGGATGTCTTCTGCCTGGATAACGTGTGGTGTAATTTCTACCCACCAATAAACAATTTCCAGCAGCCTCCCTTAATACAAAAATCGTATCGACTAGTTCTTTTCGAAATCCATGATGATAATTTGCTGTCTCTTTTACCGCGAAACGGTATTTGCAGCAAATATCAGAGATATGTACATGTCTATCTATTCAAAAACAAATTCGTATTCAAAGACCGTTTGAAATATCATTTTTTTATATCTTGAAAAATATCACTTTTAGGTATAGGTTATGCTTAATATTTTTTGTAGGAAATTAGATGCAGAATAATATGAAATTTAAAAAAATATACGATTCCATTAAAAAAAAAGAGTTACGACAATTTGAAATTTTTGAAAATGGCGTATCTGATACAAAGGCAGGGTTCCTCAAAAGTGAAAATTTTTAACACTGGTACATAAACAGTACTTATGACCAACCATTGGAAAAAGAACGAAATATTTCGTTTAATTTTTCTTTTACTGAACATAATATTGATATAGTTGCTATTCGTCTCCATTTATCACATATAAAATACAGTGCTTCCCAAAAGTAACGGATAAATTTTATAAAATCGTAAATAAAAATATTTCAGAAAAATGCTTTGACAGGTCGATTTTTGTTTTTAAATTAATATCCTGAGGTACACTTTTCAGAAATCTCAACACCCACTGCTGATCCAGAACTAACCACGGATTTTCTAAGGGCTAAGATACGACTGCTGAAACAAATTATAAAGGAAAAAGAAGATAAGTATGAATTAGTTGTAAAGTCGAAAAGGATAACATAATGGAAATGTTAAAGAAAACTGTAAATAATCAATCTACGAACCAGCTAATACCTACAGTTTCCTTTAAAAATAAATCTATTCCTATTAATACAAACGTAAGAGACGCAATGAAGAATCCTGTAAGCCCAGTCGCACACCAAAAATCTAATACGCCAACCAATCGAGCGGAATCTAAACCATCTAAAAATAGAAATAAATTACAGGTCCCTATAACACTCGAAACCAAAACACCTGAAAATTCGACCGAAAACCAGAAAACTACAGCGATATCTTCGCTCCAATCCAACAAAGTAGCGCAACCCTAACTACCCTAAATGATTCCGATAAATTCGATCAAACCATGGAATGGACCGAAGTAAGAGCCCGCAAAAATAAACGGCCTAGACAGAAAATAATTTTGGGTAATGCAAACGCACAAAATAACTCAATAAAGGGAGCTATGCGCTATGGACATCTGCATGATCATCGACAGCTGAGGAATTGACGAAATATTTGGAAGATCTACATTTTCAGGATATTAAATCAGACAACTGGAATCAAAATGTCCTTAGGAATATTAGTCTTTTAAAGTGGGAGTTCCAATAGATAAACTGGAAGAATTAAAAAAGCGAGATATTTGGCCACAGAACGTTAAAATAAACAATTTTTATGGAGAATACAGAGGAAAACCAAGTTGAAATAAAAATGCTGTTTCTCAACGCCCAATCTATTAAAAACAAACTGAATGAATTTGAGGCACTAACTTTTAACGAAAATTTTAGTTTAATAGGAATCTGCGAGCATTGGCTCTCACACGAAGAATGCAAAACCTCCAAAATTAACATGTCAGCTAGGACATATTATTCACGAAAAAATACCAATTACGGTGGAACTATAATTTATGTTAAGGATACTTTAACCTTCGGCGAATACAAAGCTTTAAGTGATAAAGTTAGTGTTGATAAAGATTGTGAATTGTCAATGGTGTATATTTCCTCTTTTAAAATGTTTTTATATGTGTGTATTGTTTGTCATGTGGCGATTTTAATGTATTTTTGAATGTTTTATCATTATTCTTAGATAAGGTAAATTATAATAACTGTGATGTGGTAATGGCAGGGGATTTTAATATTAGGCTCGCTACCAAAGATCCCAGAACTACTCAGCTTGTTGACCTGCTTGCAACATATGGATTATACAAAACTGTAAACTTCAATACACGTAAAAATAATTGCATCGATAACTTATTCACTAACCGCCACGAATACAAAATAAAAATTGAATGTTACAACACATACCTATCTGATCATCAAGGCTTGCTATTATCATTACGCGTTAACATTCACGAAAAAAAGAATACACATTTTCTTTAGAAGGTAAGCTTATTTATTATAATACTCTAGAAAATGTCGATTGGATTTTTATTGACAATCCAGCTTCACCAACAAACAAAAAATGGGATGCTCTCTATAATATGCATTAAATACGGATTTTCCAATTAAAGTTCGTAAGAAACATACCAAGTCACATCGTATTGAGTGGTTTAATTCGGATATTAGAAATATGCGGGAAACTTTGCACCTTGTTGTAGAATACCATACCAAATATCCTTCAACAAATTCTCGACAACTTTTAAAAGAATGTAGGTTCAAATATAAAAGCTGTATAATATCTTCTAAGCAGCAGGCCTACGATAAATTTATTAATAAGTCAAATAACAAATTAGGAGCTTTCTGGAACATTACAAATGATTTAAGAAACAAGTCAAATAAATCTTCAACCTGTGATATATCCTGTGATAATTTTAATAAGTACTTTGTAAATATAGCAAATAAGCTTTTAAAAAATGTACCCACTCAGCAGTCAGCAAACAGAGAGAAACATTAGCATGTTCTTCTTATTTAAAGATACCACACATAATAAAGTACGCGAGGCCATAAATAAATTAAAATCTAGAAAAAGTTCGGATATATAGTCTGTTCGTTGGATCTTCCGTCGTACGTCACAAACTATCGCTTCAAAAAACGACGAAAGTTTTACAGTGCGTTCTTTTTCTAACGCATTTAGTTTACTTTATCAGACTTAACGTTTTTGTGTCGTTTCTCGAAGCGATATTTTGTGACGTAGGACGGAAGATCCAACGGATGGACTATATATGATATTACAGTAGATCTTATAAAAGGGGTAAAGAACTTACTTATATCACATTTAACCAAATTAACTAATAGCATTATCACGTCAGGCATATTTCCTGACGCTTTGAACATTGCAAGGATCGACATCAACAACTATCGACCCATCTCGTTGCTTCCTATTATTTCTAAGATAGTAGAAATGATATTGAAGGAACAAATAGTTGAATATCTGGAAGTAAATCGAATATTAAATTCCCAACAATTCGGTTTTAGGTCCCAACGATCAACGACAGACGCAATTCTATTCTTGCTTAATATTATCTCAAATTGTTTCGAAAATAAAATGTTCTGTGTAGGCTCTTTCTTAGACATGAGTAAGGCTTTTGATTGCATATCGCACTAATTGTTATATGATAAATTGAAACATTATGGATTTAGTTATAACAGATTAAATCTTTTGTTCCTACCTTTCAAATAGGTTTCAAGTGGTAAAGTATGACAATAAAATATCAAGTACATTACCGCTACAGCATGTCGTTCCCCAGGGATCAGTTTTAGGGACCATTCTATTTATAATATACAACGTGTCCACGTAAGTATCCAACAAATGGGAAACTTTTTTATTATTAATTTCTCAGAAAATTTTATTCTTTATAAAAGTTGGTGCTTGATCTTAAACATACAAAAACGACATAACAAATGACATTCAACGCTATATTAGAAAGATAATGAACAATTTTTATAAGTTTTGCACTTTTTAAGCGAATTTTATCAAGTATCCTTAGTTTTGACATATCTGTAAAAATTATGGCAGAGCGATTAACTTTACAAGTCAGAGCAGAGTTGGTGCTAATATATGACGATAACTATAAAATTTGTAGAGAAGCAGCTGAAATTTTTACGGCAGGCACCCCGAAAAGAGAATCAGTTATTCACAAGTGTCAAGAAATTTAAAGCAATTTACCGTAAAAGGACCGGAAAATTTAAATTGCAATTTAAAAAGAACTAAACCAGTGAGAAATGTAGATAATTTGTTAGATATCTTGCAAAGCCTGGTTGAAAATCCTGAAATAATAATAATAACGGGTGTCCAACAATTATTGCAGTCCCGGGTGGCGTTGGATTCAAAAACGTAGGTCGATTCTTACATGTGCCAAATAAATGAACTGACATTTTAATTGTCAAACATAACCTAAACGTGCATTTAAACAACACTTTAAATGCACGTTTAGGTTATGTTTGACAATTAAAATGTCAGTTCATTTATTTGGCACATGTAAGAATCGACTTACGTTTTTGATTTCAACGCCACCCGGGACTGCAATAATTGTTGGACACCCGTTAGAATTGGGAAATAAGTTAAAAACATTTAAACCAAAATATGTTTAAATTTTGCAAGAACATGATTACGACAATCGTTCTATATTTTGTTTCATGGTACAAGGTGAAATAGAAATTAATAAAACATTTCATAAGAAGATCCTATTTACGGATGAAGCTACATTTACTACAAACGGTGTAGTTTTATCATAAAATTGTAGTTGGCGGTTAACAGAAAATCCAGCATTCGGAATTATCTACAAAAATCAATATTCCCGAAAAATAAATGTTAGGTCTGGATTTTTGAACCGAAATATGACAGGGTCCTACATATTTCGGCATAATTAATATTCAGAAAGATATTTAGCATTTTTTAATATGGAATTGGAAAATTAATTTTATATGTTACCTTTGGCTCCAAGAAATTCTCTTTGGTTTATGCAGGATGGGGCACCTGTACAAAGTGCTCGTGTCGTAGTTGAATATTTAAATGAACAATTTAATGATAACTAGATTGGAAGACATTCAAAATTTCCATGGTCTGCTCGCTCACCTGATCTAAATCTACTTGATTACTTTTTATGGGGGTGGTTAAAAATCAGAGTTTATTCTGAGAGAAGAACAAATTTATGTATTGAGACGGAAGGGGATCACATTGAGTGATTGTTATTAAAGGAATAATATCGTTAAGGCTGTTAATTTAAAAAAATAAAATTTTTTGTTGATTAAAACCGTATGTCATTTGTTTTGTATTTTTTGTATGTTTAAGATCAAGCACCAACTTTTATAAAGAATAAAATTTTCTGAGAAATTAATAATAAAAAAGTTTCCCATTTGTTGCATACTTACGTGGACACGTTGTATATTAACGATATGCCAAACTGGGTCAATTCTAATGTAATAATATTCGCAGATGATGCAACTGTAATCAATGTAGCTACCGTTGAGGATGTCATGGGCAGTAGTAATGATACCCTCAACAAAGTCGCCATGTGGTGCAATAATAATAGTCTAATGTTGAATAAAACAAAAACGAAACAAATATTATTTACCTTAAATAAAACTGAAATCACGCTTGAAAATACTGTAAAATTTTTAGGTATTCACCTAGATTCTAAACTTAAATGGGACATTCATGGAGAAAATCTAGCTAAGCAGTTGTCAAAAAATATTTATTGTCTGCGCAGTGTATCAATACATACATTAAGAATAGCGTATTTTGCATTATGCGAATCGTACATTAGATATGGCCTCATTGTATTGGGACACTCTGCATCAAGGCACAGGATATTTTCAATACAACGTAAGGCCATAAGGCTAATTTCTGGTGCCAAATATACAGAAGGTTGCAAAAAATATTTTATTAAATGAAAAATATTAATGTCGCCCTGTTTATATATTTTGGAATGCCTTATGTATATTAAAACAAATATGCACTTATATCCAGACCACAGCCATTATTACCACAATACAAGAAATACAAATGAGTTATATCAAAACCGACTACAAACCGTGCATACAGGTATAGATTATTACAGTATTAAATTTTACAACAAATTACTACACCATATAACATTCATGCCTTTAACTAAATTTAAAATAGTGATCAAAGAATATCTTCTGTTAAATGTTTTTTTATTCATGGGATAAATTTTTAAATTGTGAAATTATTATTTAATTAGTATTTTATCAAATGATATTTATTTTATGCATTGAATTTGAAATCATTTTAACATGTTTGTGTATGTACTTAATTAATGTTTTATCGTTTTTTTAACTTGTTTTCTTTTACCACTTTTTACTATTAATTTTTAAGTGTATAATTTTACCTATTTAATCAAATTTTAAGTAATTCGGTTTTGTTTTAATTTAATTTAAAATTATTTATTAATTATTTTATAAATAGATAACTATTTATTTTAATTATTTAATTTACGTATTCTATTTATCTATTATTAATTAATGTTTAAATTTAATGCTTACTTGTCCATTGGTAAAGCTATGTTATAAACTCGACTGACATTTACTTGCCATATTAATTTACTATATTACCGCATTACAGATAATCACTTATATGTATTTAATTTAAGTATCTTATTTTATATTATATCACATCTTATTATATCATATTTGACCTGTGTAAACTGTATATATGTTAAACACCAATAAACATTATGAATTATGGATTATGATGGTATACTTTCTTCACTGCACTCTTGATGAAAAGAAATTATAATATTAGGTAATTTTTGTAATTCCTTTGAGAAGTCATTGACCGAAACACGTGTCAGGAAACTGAATATTACAATATGAAACTAAACAAGTGTTTAGTTTACCTAATATGGATTATGAAATATGAGACAATGCCCTAATCTATGTACAAAAGCTTATTGAACATTCATTGTCTAACATTTCTGGGGTAATTAAGTAAGTTTCTGCATTAACACCTCAATATTTGGAGGTTTATTCAAATTAACTGTAAAAAGGCCCCAAAGAAAATAATCTAGTGGGGTTCGATCTGGTAATCTTGCTGACCATTCAATATGTTAAGGAAGCAAGCACAAAGACATTCACATATACATTGATGGGTCGTCAACGAAAACAGGGGCTGGTATAGGAATTTTCTGCAAAAACCTATCCCTAAAAAACAGTACTGCTATAGGTAAAATAATGAGCACACCAACAATGGTGGAACTCGTGGGTATACTATATGCAGCAAAAGCAATCTCTGACAAGAAGATTAAGGGTAAAAATATACACATTATAACGGATAGCAGAGCGGCAATCTTGTCCATTGCCAACTGCAAAATAACCTCAGTATTAAAGTTAAATTACTGCTGCGAAACCCTGGAAGAAGTGGCCCGTGACAACGAGATAACTCTATGCTAGGTAAAAGGACACAACAACAGCAGAGGGAACAGAATAGCAGATGGTTTGGCGAGGAAGGCATCCGGACAAACGGTAAGCGGACGAACCCCTCCCTGCTGCCCTCTCTGCTAGATCTGAGTACCCCACTGAAAACAGCATCAATCAGATGCCATAAGGAGCGATGGGACAACATACCTTGCTATAGAGTCTCAAAAAATTTCATCGCAATGAACAGCAAAACGGCCAGATACTGTATGCAACTGCCCAGAGAAAACCTACGGAAGGTGGTAGGGCTTCTTACAGGACATTGCAATTTACGATCACACCTGTACAAACTGGGACTACAATCTAGTCCTATCTGCAGAGGGTGTGAAGCAGAAGAGGAAACCGCGGAGCATGTACTGCTAGACTTCCCCGTGTTATCCAACCTACGTAAATCCACAATGGGAGAGGGATGTCTAAATCCATCAGGCATCCCCAGAGTCCCTCTTGCTGTAGTCCTGGAATTTGCCAATGCCTTGGATGGCTTGACCGTGGCAAGAAATGAGGACTCAGATGGGAGGGAGGACGCACAAAATGCCCATTGGGGTCTACGTGCGGCGGGACTCTCTGCCCTCCCATCGATTTAAACCAGAACCAGAACCAGATGTCCTCCACCGAGGAAATACTAGATTGAGGTATTCTCGAACTGGTCGTGCATAATGTGGAGGCTTGCTGTAACCAAATTATGTTATCGGATCATGTATCATGTAACGTTCACTATTCAGTGTTCTGTCGAAAAAATTTGGTCCAATAATTTTAGAACCCACCACATCAGTGATTACATTAAGCGTTTTTGGATATTGTTTGTTCGTTTCCATCATCCAATGCGGATTTAAAAGGGCCCAGTAACGACAATTTTGTTTATTGACGGTATCATTCAGACAAAATGTTGCCTCATTAGAAAATGCGATGTTTCTAATTAAGCAAGGATTTGCATTAGAGAGTTCCATTATTGCCTCCCAAAATGGAACTCGTCGATCAAAGTCATCATTGGACAATTCTTGTACCAAGTACACTTCATACGGGTGAAATTTGTGTTTTCTAAATAATCTGGACACTTTACTTTTTGACGTACCAACTTGTGAAGCGACCTCTGCAAGGGTTAAATGTGGGTCTTCTTGCAGCATTGTTTTCTATCCGACCGGCTTCTATCTCCAAACTTAATCATCATTAAAAATTCGATTTATTCGATTTCAAAAGTCTTATTTTACTACTATTTCTTCAATCACGAAAATCTCTGAATTGTCGTTGACACAAGGAAAAACAAGTTGGAATTGTTTTAACTATATTGATATGCCCGCTTCAACAGCGCCTACTCGAATGTTGACGCCCTTCTTTGAATACCTTTTGGTAAATATCGCCGATAATTGATAAACAAATCTATCAATTGAGGTATCGCAAGGCGTACTTTGTTATATATATGGGGTGAAGGCTGAAAATGGTATGTGAAGATAGAAAATTAAAAACAAAAATTGACGTGTCAAAGCATTTTTCTGAAATATTTTTATTTACGACTGACAGAATTTATCCCTGACTTTTGGGAAGCACTGTATACTATTATATGCTTATATATTCCACCTAATATATATACTGAATTGTATACCGTGTTATTTAACTATATCGATGAAAACTTTGGCTCTGAAAATTTATTAATTTGCGGTGATTTTAATCTTCCGGAGTTTATTGATTTTTCGGTTTTGGGTAATTCGTATAGATCATTAGACCCACTAATTGATTTGATTGCTGTATGTAATCTTCAGCAATGCAATAATATTTTAAACAAAAATAACAGATTACTCAATGGACACTTGCTGGATTGGAATATAAACTCACTGAAGAGGACGGTCATCACCCAGCCTTGTTATTTGAAATTACGTTGTCACATAACGCTCAATTTTCAAGAAAAGCTGAATGTGAAGCATCATTTAATTTCAAGAAGGGGGGATATTCCTGGATTATATGATGATATTCTGCGTATCGAATGGTTCGATGTCTGTGATACTAAATACGTAAATGAAGCATTTGATTTATTTTATAAAATCTTATACAATTTATTTGAAAAACACATACCAAAAAGAACAGTTAAAACGAACAGAAGACACTATTCACCATGATTTAGTAGAAAAGTTATTACTTTATTAAAACGTAAGAATATGTTGCATAAAAAATTAAGACATCTGCTGACATTAATATATTAAGGAAGGAACACAAAGCTTTTTGTTGGTTACATGGGTTATCGATCCAAAATGTTTACAGCTAATAGTGGTGTGCCTCAGGGGTCCAATTTGGACCCACTTTTATTTTTGTTATTCATAAACGGTTAACAACTGTTTTAGATTGTGATTTTTTGTTATATGCTGACGATGTTAAATTATAGAGTACGACCAATAATATTTCTAGCTGTGCTTTATTGCAAAATAACTTAGATAATATGTCTACTTGGTGTACCGAAAATGGTCTTAAAATAAATGCCTTCAAATGCCGTGTTTTATCTTATACCAGATCACTTAATAAAGAACTGTACAGTTACAGACTCAATTTAACGACCTAGGTGTACTCTTTGATCATAAATTAACTTTTAAGCAACAGATTCAAAAAATATAAACGATTCATTTAAGGTATTGGGTTTTATAATACGTAACTGCCGCGATTTTAGACACATTACAACTGCGAAGAAACTTTACGAGATATTTATTATAAGCAAAATGAACTATTGCGCTTGTGTTTGGATTATATTATAACTAGGTATAATTTTTATATAAATATCCTCGAGAAAATACAAAAACGTTTTCTCAGATATTTATATTTCTGTAAATATAAGGTTTATCCTGATCGTACTGTATCATACAACTCGCTTCTTTTTGAATTTGATATGCTCACCATCTATAATAGACATAATCGTAGATTTAGGCTCATATATGAATTGTATAAAATTATTCATTATCATATAGACAATAGTGCATTTCTCAGAAATCTTATCGCAACAAATTAACTTTCTGGTATGCCATACCACGTAGTACGCATCATTCCTTCTCACCTCTCTCTATGTTTAAAAAATACCATGAAGTATAGTACGCTCTGGAAATTTTCTGTTCTGATAAGAATGAATTCCTTAGAACCTTGAAATCATGTTTAGTATGAGTTTATTAGTTTAGTTTTAGTTTTATTGTTATTTTAGAATAACGCTAATATTCTTTTGTTTCTGTATGCATATTGTTACCCTCACTTTATTAATATTGTAATGTTCCTAAGTAATTATGCTTCGGCCTGTAAGGAAATTAAATTAAAATAAATAAATAATAATAATATTCAATATTAGCAGTTTTAAATTTATTTTTTTATTTCTGGTCAGTATTAGTTTTTATGTAGATATGTTATTGCTTTGTTTAAAATCAATAAAGACCTATACCCTTACAACATAATACATACTTCCTTGTAGATCGTAGAACAAAATTGATACCCTCGTTGAATTTAATTCCAAAACATTCGCAGAAAAAAATTAAAACGCACAGCAAAACCTAAAACAGTTTACAATATAATAGATCACAACCTCGTTCTTTCTAAAGCAACACATTTCTTTCATCAACGAAGATAGCACCAGCAAATAAGCCATCTATTAGTTTGCCAAAAACAAGTGAAACAAATAATATTAATATTAAAAAATGTGTGTGTACTGAAGTGCCCCGCGTGTAAAACACTATAACATAACAGCTGTGTGGATGGGGCTAAAACATGTAGCGGGCATGTCTTAACCTCAATCCTGCCCTCTACACCGAAAGCACCAGGTCCAATAGAGAGAGCAACAGAAATAACAAAAAAATCGAAAAAGCATTATTAAAGAGTAATTGTTCTATAAAATTGCATGTAAACAAACCAATTCAGGCAATCAAATTAACACATTGCGTCCGCCAACCACCGTTCAGTTACCAGATGATGGCAACAAAGTTAATATAGTTGCCAAACCTGTTGATAATACTAGTAATACTATTAACGAAGACTGCATGGAGCAAGCTTCCCGTAAAATAAGTACAAAGGATTCGAAGGTTAGTACATCTAAAAACAAACCAAGCCGGAGGAAATATTCCAAGCAAATCCACTGGGAATAGTGCCACTGTGAATAACATCGCACATGGATGGACTAAAGTAGCACAGAAGAGGAAGAAGTTTAATGCCATGTCAGTTCATTAAAGGATGAAACAATAAAAGGTGCAACCAGGCACAAGCATTTGCACGTATTTAGACTGGACCCTCTAATTACAAAGGATCAGTTGCTCAAGAAGTTTTCCATGTTCGACTGTATGTAGTTACGTGAAGATATGATTAAAACTTGATTAAAACACTAACACTTTCTTCGCAATTAATTTTTATTTCGTTAGATGTACATTTCGGGTACTATGCACCCATTATCAATAGCTATTGAATTGTGGTACAATTATTTATTCATTTAATTCAGTACCAAGCAAAACTAGAATCTTTAATAATATAACTCAAACAATATCCATAGAAAAAGATTATGAATTGTCTAGTAGATTAGATTAGATTAGATGTTGTATGGGTGGCACCAGCGCCTATTCCACCGCGACCTTTCCAGGTCTATTGTGGATCCCTGTTTATCTCAGATGACCAGCTCTAGCTTTGCCTCTTTGATTAGTCCTATTAGCCCTGCCAGAGGGGCTTGGGTATAAGTCTCCGCGCTTGGGTTTGTAGTGCCTAGCTTTTGATATCTAATCCTTGCTAGACCCTCGCAGTGACATAGGATGTGGAACGAGTCCTCTTCTTCCTCTAGGCAGAATCTGCATGATGCTTCTTCCACCAGGCCTATTTTGCTTATATGTTTGTTGAGCTTGCAGTGTCCTGTTATCAGGCCTACTATTGTTTTGACCATTTTCCTGTTTTGGTTCAGGAGTTCGGTCGTGAATTTTGGCGATTGTTTCTTAAGGAACTGTTTAGCCTGTCTCTGTCCTGGTGAGTTCGTCCACCAGGTATGGGCCTGTGTCTCCACCCATTTTTTATGGATCGTTTTGGAGATTCCGCAAGAGGGTTCCGGGCCAATTACTGCTTTTGATGAGCCTTGTTTGGCCAATTTGTCTGCTATGTCATTCCCCGGATGTCCTCCGTGTCCTTGGACCCATGTGACTGTTACTTTTTTGTGACAGCCAAGTTGGTTAAGAGCGCGTATACAGTCTCACACTAGCTTAGATTCGACCTGTGTAGAGCTTGGTGCTCTTAGTAGCGCCTGGCTGTCGGAGAATATAGCAATTGACCTACTTTTGGTGTCTTGTCTTGCTATTTCTCTTGTGCAGTGGTGAAGAGCTATCGCCTCTGCTTGGAACACCGTGGTGTCCTTGGTGAGACTGACATAAATCTTTGTCTCGGGTTTTGTGCCGTATATACCTGCTCCTACCCCTTTGTCGGTCTTTGAGCCGTCCGTAAACCAGCATGATTCTGCTTTGGTAGGTTGGCCTTCGACCCAGTCCTCTCTTTGTGGGATTAGAACCTTGTATTTCTTTTCGAAATTGTATTTTTTCACCATGGTATCGCTAGGTATTGCTGTAATCGCGTTAGCCTTCAGCTCGTCTTCTAGCCATTGGTGCGTTTTTCCTTGTGATCGGATTATGGGCGCCTGTCCTTGCATCAGTCTGTATGATACGGACCTGGCTTCTCCTTGAATGAAGATGTGTAGTGGTGGTATGTTCAAGATGGCTTCTAGGGCTGCTGTTGGGGTGGTGCTTAGGGCTCCTGTTGTACTGAGACATGCTAGTCTTTGTGTACTGCTCATGAGTCCTATCGCCCCCTTTTGCTTTGTCCTAGTCCACCACACCACTGCTCCATAGGCTATCATGGGTCTTATCACCCTGGTGTAGAGCCATAGAGTCAATTTAGGGTTTAGTCCCCAATTTTTCCCGCACATTCTGCGACACCTGCCCAATGATATTGTAGCTTTTTTAGTGGCTTTTGTGATGTGTGGTCTCCACGTTATTTTGGCGTCAAAGGTTACTCCCAGATACTTTGCCTCCCCTGTTTCCGTACCCCCGAGCTTCAGTGGCTTTAGGCCTTGCAATGCTCGTCTTTTTGTGAATACGACAATTTGTGTTTTTTGTGGATTGATTGTCTCCTGTTTACACCAATTGTCTACTATGTTTAGGGCTCTTTATGCTCGCTCCAAAATAACTCCCGCGAACCGGCCCCTGATGACAATGGCTAAGTCATCCGCGTACCCTAGGCAGTTGATGTCCTCTTTGGACAGTTTTCCTAGAAGGTCATCTACTAGTGTAGCCCATAACAGTGGAGATAGCATTCCTCCTTGTGGGCAGCCCCCCCCTGCCTTAGCCTTAATGGTATGGTCCCCCAAAGTGGATGTGATTGTCCTTTTCTCTAGGCTGGCCTTGATCCATTGGCTAAGGCATGACGGGACTCCTTTCCTTTTTTTGTGCCTCCACGAGAGAGTTTGTTGTGACGTTGTTAAGCGCCCCTTCTATATCCAGAAATGTGGCCATGGCTATATCTTTGTCTTCCATTGACTTTGTGATGAGCCTGTTTAGGTCGTCCAGCGCCGAGTCCGTTGACTTACCCGGCTGATATGCATATTGCCTGTTGTTGAGGGGATCTTTTAACAGTATCTCGTCCCTTATGTACCTATCAATCAGTCTTTCCATTGTTTTTAGTAAGAATGAAGATAGGCTGATAGGTCTGTATGTCTTTGGCGTTAGGTCAGCTATTCTGCCTACCTTCGGCAGGTAGATTACCCTTACGCTTTGCCATGATTTTGGTATATATCCCCATACCAGGCAAGCTTTGAAGATTTTTGACAGGTGCGGCACCAATTCCTCTATGCCCATTTGTAACAGAATGGGATAAATCCCATGCGGTCCCGCGGACTTGTAAGGTTGGAATGATGGCCCATTTAATTTTAGTGGGTCTTGTGACCTCAGTGGCTAATCTCCAGTCCTTTCGGTCGGGCCTTTTAGGTCTTTGGCTGGGATTGTCTGGCTTGTTGTGTTCTGCCAGAATTGTTGAGGCTGGATAGTGGACTTTTAATAGTTCCTTGAGACTTTCCTCTATTGTTTCTGTGTAAGTTCTTGAGGAAGCCTACCTCTTTGGCAGCACTGCCGTCCTTAGCCAGGAGTTTGTGAATTCTAGAGCATGCCGGAGTGTCGTTAATCTCCTCGCAGAACTTCCTCCACGAGTCCCTTTTGGCTTTTCGGATTTCTTTGTTATATTGAGTGAGCTTTCCTCTGTAGGTGTCCCAGTCCTGGTTGTTTTTGGCCCTATTGAATAGCCTTCGAACCTCGATCCTCATCTTTTCGAGTTTTTGGTTCCAACAGACTGTTCCGCAGCCCCTCTGCTTGGCTGTTTTTTCCAGGCAGTTTTCCAAATAAGCCGTCCTGATGGCGTCATTGATTTGTTCCACTGCCAGCTCCAGCCCATCAATCTCTCTTGTCGATGCTGTACCTCCCTTGAGAGCTTCTCTGAGGGACTCTTTATATCCTTCCCAGTTCGTCTCTCTTGGGTTTCTGTACTTGTTCGTCATGAGAGATGTGACTAGATCGAAGCGGATTTGCCTGTGGTCGGAGCACGATGGTTCTTCTGACACATGCCAATTCGCTATACTATCACTCACTTTCCCGGTACAGATCGTTAGGTCTAGTACTTATTTACGGTTTTTCGTGATGAACGTGGGCTTATTGCCGATATTGGTCACTATAAGTCCCTCTGCGGAGATAAAGTTAAGTAAAGACTCACCTCGTTTGTTGATGTCTGAGCTACCCCAGAGCGTGTGATGCGCATTGGCGTCGCACCCTATTATGAGTTGGTATGCCTTCACCGCGCAGTATGCAACTATGTCGCTTAGTATACGCGGAGGGCATTCTCTCTCATCTCCTGGGAAGTAGGCTGAGCAGATGACCCAGTTCCTCTCTCCTTCCTCCGTCCTGGCTGACATGATGCCTGTAACAGAATCTTCAGTGCATAATTGCGGTATTAGTGTACATTTGACTCTATCACTGTGAATTATGCATGCCCTTGGCCTTTCGGCGTTTGGGCTGTATACTACCTGAGAGTGTTGTGGCGCTAGGCCTGCTATTTTCCCTCGGAGTAACCAAGGTTCTTGCAAGAGGGCTATATCTATGCCTTCTTTGTTGAACCTCCTACACAGCGTTGCCGATGCGGCTTTTGCTTGTTGAAGGTTCACCTGCAGGATTTTATTCCTCTTCCGCTATTGAAGAGGAGGGACATCTTCAAGCTCTTCCTCCGTGGTCTTGTCCTCCTCCATTGGAACCGCGTCCCCCTTGGCCGATGGCCTTAAGAGGGGACTGATCCCGCTGGCGGAGGGTTGACCTTCTTTGGGAGAGTCTTGCACTGGTTCCACGTTCTCCCCGGCCTCGCTGGTGCCTTGAGTCTCCGCTGGTTTCTCAAGGATAGTGGTAAACCAAGGCAGAGTCGCCTTGGTTTACTCCCTTCCGTTGTCCTACTATTTTCCTTGATACGCAGCCGAAGCCTCCCGTATCCGAAGAATGGGTAGTGGTCCAATTTAGATAACTCCTCTTTGGACTCTTTATCAATGGAGAATGTCCATATCACACCTTTAGCCTCCGGGTTTTCCCCCATACAGTTCACAGGTGTGTGTTTAGGCCCCGGTTCCCGATTCTCAATCGTTTCAGGATCCTGTCGGCCTCCAGTCTGTCCTTCCCCTCATCCGGGACGTATGAGATCTCCATCTGGTAATTGACTTAACTTTATTTAAAAATCAATCATTTTTAGTTCAATTTACAGAAAGAAATACGTTCAAACTAGTGTTGCTTTGATAGCCTTGCTATTTTGTAACACGCAAATTACTTTTGTACATTCAATGTCTGTCAAGGTATTAGCCAGAGAAGTAGTTGTTTCAAAAGTGGTTTGTTCTTGTAGTCTTAATAAGACTCATTTGTTGTAGATTTTACGAAATATTTTCGGGTTTTTTCTAATTATTTGTTATGCTATGGTTTATTCCCAATTGTTGACTTTAACATAAGAGGTAATAATAAAATTGATAACCTTTTTATGACTTTTAACAGAGTGACTCTCGATTACAAAGTAAATTTTATATCAGATATATCTAACATTGTAAGAAAAGCGGGAATGATTTTGGGATTTATCTTAAGAATTGGTAAAGCGTTCTTGGTACCAAGAATTTAAAATTAATATAAATAAATTCATGCATGTCTGCGCATATAAAATAATTTATAATAATAAAAATCTTTATTAATAAACTTTGTGTTATTTTTATTTGCAAAACACTTCACGTAAACTCAAACCAACAATACTGGCAATATTTATTACCCAACAGGCAAAGTCCAATTACAAAGTAACATACAGTGAAGAATTTATTTATAGATATCATTTCTTTAAAAGTTAAACTTGACACCTTTAAAAACCAGAAAAATCAGTATTCATTTGCGCTTCTTACATAATCTCGTATCAGATAATATTAATTGTTCACAACTTATCGCGAAGATACTTTTAGCAGTTTTATTATCTGACAGAAATACAAGACAAACATCTACCACCTTTAAAACTACAATATCGTTTTAACAATCCACTAATTAGAATTTTTAGTTTCGGTAATATTTTATTAAAACACTATCCTCCATTATTTTTTAACGTCCCTGGTACTTTATTCAAAAAGAAAATTCAATACGTAAATTACGATATTTTTGTTTAATTTAAGTATATTGGTACTATTTAATTATTGTTATTATGTTCTGTTACAGGGAATTTTGCATATACAATATGTCGAGATTATATGTGCATTATTGGTTTTAGTCTCAACTGTAACATAATCTATTTAGTTCAATTAATATATTATATTACAGTTAATACATTTAATTATATTAATTTATATATTGGATAATGTATTTAAATTTAATAATAATAATATTTTATATTACGGAATCTCTTTTACAAAAAACATTACTGCACAATATTTAAAAAAAAATCCAAAAAACAAATAAAAATAATAATTCGATGTTACTCTTAATGTAAATAAATAAACAAAACTAACAAAATATATTTTACGTCTGGGAACTTGAAATTCACTTTTTAAAAAATAACTATTTATTAAGAAGCTTAAAAACAAAATTTTACAAGTGAGACGTATGTTTGTTTAAACGGAAAGTAAAAATTAATTAATTATATTATAAATTAAATTTTCTTCAGGTAGGCACGATGTTACTTGTGTGATGGTCGTAATAATTCTCTTCCTGGATTCCGCTGCTTGCGCCGGAAATGGTCCGTCCGCGTGGTCGTATCGCTCATGCAGGTGGTCAAAACGCTGACACCATGTCTGCGTTACAATGTAGCACCTTGAATTTCTTGAATTGTTGAATTGTGGGTTATAACACCTCCCTCCTTAAGAATTTAAGAATTTTCAATTTCCTTAAAATTGAAAATTACATCTTCTTCGGGGATCTTGAAGATGATGGCGTTGGTACCGATGAGGCTTGATATGTGATGTCATCGTTACCAATGTTGGGGATAGTTTATTGAAGGTCGTCTTCTAATTGTTGACCTAATGTTGCAACAATTGTATATTTGGGGACAACAGGAACCAGGTTGGGGTCGGTCATCCGAGTCAGGTGATCCATTAAAATATCCTCTAAATCCTTTTCTTAAACAGCATTTACAAGTTAGATAAAATATTATTATTCCAATTATTGAGGTTAAAATGTAGGTAAAGGTGCTCCAATGACAAGATGCAAATGGCTCGTTTATTATTTTATTTAAATTTTGATCATATTCACGTAATTTTTTGATCAGCAATGTTTAGTTGGTCGAGATTTAAATGGTTTATTTTAATTGGTGTTTATATTGGTAATTCTTCTTTATCTGGAAGGTGTTCGCAACAATCAAATGAAATTTGTGAAATGTAGAGGTGTGTCGAAATTGTTTTGTTTTCATTATTATTTGCAAACACTCGAGTAGTGCCAATGAATGTGCTGCATTTTTCTACTAGTTTTAAAAATGAGCTAGTTTGAATTATTTCCGTAGTTGGACTTGAATTTGGATAAAATGTTGTAACTGGTAGTTGTTTCGCTACTGTAATTAGCAATTTATTATTTCTTAAGTTTTGTACATTATAATCATCGATGTCTATTAGTAATTTGTCGTAATTTTTGGAAATGGAGGATTCCATTAGTATTGATACTTCACATGTTGAGATTGAGAAATAGTTTTTGGATAATGATTAGTACAAAGTTTTATTTTTTCTTCAATTAAATCTGAGCATTCTGTTTCATTTATTGTTAAATATTGTTTTGTTTCTCTCGCAATTGCAATGTATTTATGGGTGGGAATGATTGTGTGAAAAAGGTGTGTTCTTTCATCTTTAATGGGTGTTGAGAATGTGTAATAATTTTCGAAATCGGTGTTATCGATTATAGGAACGTGTAAAATAAAAATTATTCTTTTATCTGTTTGAAATGCTTCAATTTTCATTAATGTTAATAATTTAGACAAATGTTAGTTTGTTGTAGTAAAAGGTAAATTCTCATGGGCTAAAGTTTGTGAGATTTTATTTAATTCACTTAAGAGTAAATATAGGTCGATTACTGATGGGTGCAGCATTTTTAATCGTCCAAATGTTATGCTATTTATTAAATCATTTAACGTGTCCAAAATTATAGAATTTCGACATTTTCTTGAAGAGATTTTTGTATTATTTGCAAATTTTTATTAAATGTGGTTTCATCATTAATTAACTTTCTTACAGTGTTACTAAAATTTTTAATTGTTGTAGAAACTATCTGAATTTGGTTTTTCATTAGTAGTTGAATTTCATTATCTTCTTCGATTTTATTAATGCATTCGTTATAATATTCTCCGTCGGTTGCATCTAGGTTTCCAGTAATTAATTTTCAGATTGAGCCTATTCCGTTAATTAGTCCTCGTTTATAACGTATTTGTGTAGTTAGAGTAATCTCATTAAATTTTTCATTTATTTGATTTATTTAATGGGATTAAAAATGATAATTGTATTGAAAATGGAATTTTAAATGTTGGATTTACATTTTCTTTGTTTAACATGTTTTCTATATAAGTTGGTGCTTTTATATTTCTTTCAAATGATTCTTTTATGAGGGTAATATTTTTGTAAACTATTATTTTCCATTTATTGTTAGAAATTTTAATAATTCCTTCATTCTGGTTAATTATGCCGGTTTTACTTTTGATTGGTTCTATTGTTGCTCTGGCCATGATGAATGCCCTGTAAAAAGTGCTAATTTTAGTCTATCAATGTTAACAATTGAAGTTTTATTAAAATTTAGCTCTATTTCGGCAGTATTAGGATTAATTATTCGAATTATTTTATATGGTCCGTTGTATTTTGTTTCCAATTTGTGATTCCTTTAAATAAACTAAATCGTTTTCTTTAAATTGTATTTTATTTGTTTTGACATGTTTATCAAATAGTTCTTTCGATTTTGAATATTGGTTTTTACTTCGTCAAAAATGTAATTCGCTGCATTTTGTATTTCGTTGCCGTAGTTTGCTACTAACTATGTTTCGCTTAATATGTGTTCATCTTCGTCGTTTCTTATATGACCAAATATTATTTGTTCTGGCGTAATTGCGAAGGGGATTCCTTCATTGATAGATTTGTTTGGATTTCGAGATGAAATGCACGTAATGTGTCTAAAAGTGTCGCCTGGAATCTTTCTACTGTTCCATTGGATTGTGGATGTGCAATTGCGCTAAATATTAGTTTAAAATTGTAAAGTTTTGCTAAATCTTTTAAAAGATAATTATCGAATTCAGTACCTGAATCAGTGTGGATTCGTTTTGGTATTGGAAAGTGTTGAAAATATAATAAAAGTTTATCTACGGCTGTTGTTGATTGTTTATTTTTTTATTGGATACGCTTGAGCAAATTTTGAGAAGTTATCTACTATCGTCAGTATTTTATTATTTCGTTGGATTTCTAGGAAATCAATGTTAATGTGTTAAATTTTGTCGGTTTGTTTTTGTTTTATAGCGGTTTTTGAGTTTATCCAAATATATCGATCTCTTATTCTTCTAAATGTTTCGTTAATACCTTTATGTATGGATCTTTGGCTTGAATGATAATTTTCTAAAATTTTTTGCCTTTCATTTTCAAGTGGAACTTTTACAATGTCGTGACATATTGTAAATGTAAATTTATTTAATTGTTCATTTCTAAAAATGTAACTTAATATTTCAGTTAATGGAAGGTGTTTGATATTGTATATAATAATCATTCGGTGGTAATTGATCTTTTATTTTATATAAAATTCGAAATCAATATTTAATACTTAACGCTTCTAATTTAAATGTAAGAATTTTAATTAAATAATATTTTCTCTTTGCAAGTTTTTAATACTTTGTTTAATTGTTAATAAATCTGTTACATTTAAATTTTGATCTTGTGGGTCTGTACAAGTATCTTTAATTATTAATAGAATGTATGGGAATTAAGTTGTACTACCAATTATTTTAATTTTATTTTATTTTATTTCTGAACTAGTTTCGGCTTGTTATAGCCATCATCAGCAGAAAACGTCTGGTCTGCTGATGATGGCTATAACAAGCCGAAACTAGTTCAGAAATAAAATAAAATTAAATTAAAATAATTGGTAGTACAACTTAATTCCCATACATTTTATTTATATAACCAATTAAAAATGGATTTCCTCCAACATATCTTTAATTATTGTTTGTATGTGTGGTGTATCTGAATTTTCGGTTGTTGGAATGAAACTTATAATATCGTTGTGACTGACAAATATATCATAATCATGTGTTTCTTTATTTAAGTTAAAATTGAGTAATGATTTATTTTGTTTTTCAATTATAATGTTCTTCTTTAATTATTTCGTTTTCTTCTCTTTCATGTTCGTTTTCTGATATTTCTGAATTATTTAAATCTGTTAATGCGTTTAAATTTATTCTTGACAATGCGTCTGCATTCTGATTAATTTTTCCGGGTTTATGAATTATTTCGTAATCGTATTCTTATAAGAGTAATCGCCATCTAACTAAGCGTGAACCTGTCTCTTTTACTGAAAAAAGCCAAATAAGTGGTTTATGATCTTTAATTATATTGAATTTTCTACCAAACAAAATGTTTAACTGACCATACTATCGCGAGTAGTTCCTTTTCTATTGTACTATAGTTGATTTCGGCACCATGCGTAAGCTATTGGTAAATCATTATTAATCTGTCCCTGTGATAGAACTGAACCTAATGCAAAATTGCTTGCGTCTGTAGTGAGTAAAAATTCTTTTTCAAAATCTGGATATTTTAATATCGGTGCTGTTGTTAATAAATGTTTGCAAAGTTCGAATGATTTTTGACAATTTTCATCAAAATTAAATTGAATGTCTTTCTTTAAAAGTTTTGTAAGTGGTTTAGTTATTTTTGAATAATTATTTATAAATCTTCGGTAATATCCCGTAAGGCCTAGAAATGATTTAATGTCTTTTTGAGTTTTTGGAATCGGAAAATTTTGTATTGTTTCGATTTTCATAGGGTTTGGTTTAACTTCGTCTTTAGTTACCAAGTGACCAAGATATGCCACTTCTTTGCGTAAAAATTCGCATTTAGCTGGTTGTATTTTAAAATTGTATTTTTGTAAACGTTCGAATACTAAATTTAATCTTTTAATATGTTCTTCCAGAGTTGTTGAATAAATTATGATGTCGTCCATATACACTAGACACATCTCATTTTGTAAACCTGCCATTATATTGTCCAATGCTCTTTGAAGAGTGGATGGTGCATTCTTTAAACCGAATGGCATCCCTAATATATTACTTCGCTGCAGCCCAGGAACAAATGGAACCGACATCCGGGGACAACATTCAACAAAAGGGATATGGTTCTGCTGCACGAGAGCAATTTGCCGCCGTCTAAGTGGCCTCTGGGTCGTATTGAATCCCTACATCCTGGTATCGATAGTTACGTGCGTGTACCATAATATCCATACGGACACAAAATGGGATTGGCAAGCGAGCCGTTACGAAGGTGTGACGGAGGTGATGGAGGATGACGCCATTACATTATTATCAACACCACCGCTCAAGCAAGAGCATATATGCAATATATACAGTGTTATTTTTACATTTATAAAGTTGTATATATACTAAATATACGGCTGAAACAAACGAGTTTGATTAACCCGTAAACAACGAAAGTAACACTACTACAGTAATAAAAAAAACTTTATTTAGCGCTGTTGCTATATAAAATATAGTTATAAAATTCATAACAAATATATATATATATATATATATATATATATATATATATATATATATATATATATATATATATGTATATAAAAAAATGTCTTATGTTATTAACTTATAATATATCACTTAAACTAAAAAATACACTGTTCTTTATTACGGCAAAAATCGTTAGAAGCAGGCTAAAAATCTACCAAAAAGGACGTTCAAACTCCTGAACGAAATATAATCACACACTTGGCAGAAATAGTAGAACCAGGCTGGAATATACATCCTTTTACACCATATGAAGCTTAGAGGTTGTTGTTTACTAAACAGTCCTTCAAATATGAAAGTAAACGAGTCTCCTATACTGACAATTTGAGTATAAATGAACTAAAAGCCTTTATTTTATTCGGCTCTTTTATTTAGCAGCCGTTTTTAAATCTGAGCGAGAAGACGTAACTTCCATGTTTTCAACAGATGGAACTGGAAGATTAATTTTTGGAGCAATTATGTCAGTGAAACGTTTTTTATTTTTTTAATACAGTTTAATAATTAGAAAAATACGAAAATCTACAATAATGAGTCTTACTAAGATTACAAAACAAATCTTATTTGGAAGCGTAACTATTTTCTTGACATCTACTTTTGTAGGTTTTTCTTAATATAACCACTGCCTTGATTGCTGTGTTTCGTTTTTGTTTATTAGTATGTTAATTATTTTACTCAAATAGCCATACAGATGGATCACATTGAGCAATCAATCACGTTTGTATTTGCTCTGTTGAGCAAATCTAGTGCTACAAAGAATAAAGCGAACTGTCGAACTATATCAATTTTATGTTGTTTTTCAAAAGTGCCTGAATATTCGTTAAGTCTACTACAGTGTATATTACAAACTGTTTTTTTAAAAAGAAAATCCATAACTACAAATTTGTGCAATTTAACTTAGCTGGTATCAGAAGCTATAGACTCAGCAAGTTGATATGTATATAGATTTATCGAAAGCGTTTGACAGAATTAATCATAATTTGTGAATTAATCACTTTTTTATTTAAGAATTAGATTTAGTTTAGATTAGATACAATGGGGTTGTTTGACTATAGACAGCTTCACAGCACTGGGACCTGGTTAGATGTTTTTGTACTAGTACCCTACTACTACTAGATTGATGGGGCTGTTACTTGTTGAAACTCCATACCACTTAATAAAATACTGATATTTATATATATATATTCCCACGAAATTAATTTCCTTGGCAAGGTTAATTAACTTTTAACTTCCTAGGAAGCCATGCCCTGAGCTGTTCTGGCGTTATCGCCATTTCTCCAGTTAGGGCTAGTCGGATAGTAGCCAGTGGTACTCATACGCATAGGTTGTGCTAGACCGTTTCCTCTGTCAATCCACATAGTCTACAAGTGGTTTTGTCCACTTTACGTATCTTGTGAAGATAGCAAGGAGACCCTTTACCAGTCCTGTCTCGCATTTAGTGAAGCGCAAAAGCTGTTTATTTTTGCTTGGTGGGAGGTCAATAAACAATTTTTATTGCCTTTGACCTGGTGTGTTTATCGAGTGTCTTATTTTGCACCATTTTCCCACTCTTGGCCCATACCCTTCCTATGGCCTATCATGCAGGCTTTGGTTGCAGTTTCTTCCATGGGAGCTTGCCAAGGTCATGCCATCAACATGTTCGATGCCTATTATACTTGCGTGGCCTGGTGCCCGCATTAGAGTGTATGCTTTTAGGTTCTTAAAAGCAGCTTGGATGTCTGAGATCAGACAGATGTGTTCCCCTTTTTTGTACAAACCTGGGCACATATTTATATGGCTTCAGTCCGATGAACCTTGTCCAAGAGAAACGAATTTCATGTATTTAGGCCCGTATATACCTATGTCGGTTCAGGCTATTTTGGCAACTGTCAATAATTACATCAAAGCCCGATACGAAATCAAATTTGGTCGGCATTACGATCGACAGTGTTTGTAGGATTAAATAAACACAGTTATATTTCTTACTTCACTATTTTATTTAATCACTAAATGTACATTTCGAACACTATATGTCTATTATCAATAGTTAACTGTTGTTTACAAAATTTTTGGTAACAAATATATATATATACAGTGAGGATTAGCGGAAAAACCGAAAAGCAATAAACGTGATTAGTACCCGAGTGCTTAGATGCAACTGGAGATAATACTGGAAACTACAAAAGAAGCGTTAATTACAATTTCTAGAATTAGTTTTACCTGAAATCGAAATTAAATCTAACAGTGGGTTATTTAGAGGGCTCAGATCGAAATTAAGGAGTTTATACATGTGTTTTTTTTTTCATTTCTATTGCTTATAATGCGTTTAAGTTAAAAGAATTAAACTGTTTTAATAATTATAATTATAATAAAATAATGATAACAATGTTCTTTAAACCTAACATTAATATTTCTTTGGGTTTGTCCGATGTACATTTTTTCGCAATTTGAACAATTTAAAGAGTAAATGCCAGAGTTAAGGAGAGGGTCTTGTTTGCTAAAGGTATTACCTAGGAAGTTTTGTATTAGAATAATATGCCGGAATGAAGCTGAATTTTTTAAGAATTTTATTTATGTGATGGTTAGCGGCAGGTGCGTGGATCATTTTAACAAATGTGTGTTGATTTATTGAATTTGATATCGATTCTAATTTTGTAATTGACTGCATGTAATGTTTTTCATGTGTTTGTTGATAAGTTTTTGTATTGTTTTTTGGTTGTATTTAATGAGTCAGCTATTTTACGTATGAGGTTGAATTCAAGTTCTCGGTTTTGTTTGCCATCAACCTTCCTATTACGGTTGATGGCTCTGTATATCATACTGTTAAAGGCAGAGAGTTTATGTTTAGGTGGAAAAAATGAGCTTGAGTGAATATAGTTGTATGTATGAGTTGGTTTTCTGTGAATGTTGAATACCAATTTTCTGTCTTTTCTAATAACAAGTGGACAAAAAACACGGAAGAACTAAAAAAATAGATCTATTCAGTGTGTTTGTAGGAAGTATGGTTTCATCAAATTCAGAAATTCTGAATCCCGAAACTATGTACCATGCCATTTCAGTCTCATCACACTCAGTGGATCTTCTTTTTTAATTTATTCGTACGGGGGAAGTAAGTCTAATAAAGGTCCATTGCTAGAGAGGGGGCGGTGTGTATAGCCCCCGTGATACCAAGATAGGCCATTCTCTGAAGTGTTTAAAGCTTCTTTTGTATCGTGCTGCGAGTAAACCGGCAAGGACGAACCGCACACAGTGATAAATAAAAGCGAAATAAGAAAGGTACAGTGGCGAAACAATTTTACAAACACCGGAGAAAGAAGAAATGAATTAATGAAGAACGCAAGAAGGCGGAGAAAAGAGAGAAATCAAGGTAGTATAAATCAACAAGCCGATAAGGAAAGTAAGGAAACTAAACAGCTGACGGGAAGCCACCATTGTGGTCAGCAGGCGCGACTGAAAACGAGCGGGAAATTCCAATCCGCAAATTTCTGTTCAGTTCAGAAGAACCTAAAGCAGTGAACCACGCAAGTTTTTAAAAAAGTAATTAAATGGGGTTAAAATATATAAAACTAAAATGAAGTAGGAAATAAAGAAACAAATGAGTCAAAAAGAGTAAGAGAAAACAAAAGTGAAGAAAAAGATATAAACAGCCCAGAATATGGATTCCAATGTGAGCAATAAAGAATAGAAGAACGGAAGCAGCGAAACAATACGTTGGAAAAACAACAAGGTACAAAAATAAAATAAAGGAAGAAGAAAACAAGGACAAAACTCACCGAGAAGATAAAGCAAAAGCAAATATAGGTAGAAATCATGTTTAAAGACATGATGAGAGAAATGACAAAAAACACAGAAGAACTAAAAGAATAAATCAGAAATCGAAAGAAAGAAATTTGTTCAAGTGCAGGTAGCTGTCCCTTCATCGGTGCGGATGCAGCCCCATTTGGGCGAAAAGACATTGCGAGATTCCGGGAAAGTGGGCATCTGGTTTACATTTTTCATGAACATTTTAAATAACCCCCCCTTTTTGTGTGTATATACTGTCGTTTTTAGTCTTAAGAATATACTAGATTTGTTACAACGTGCGCCGGTTGAGCTTTCCGACGTCACTAAATATTTGTAAATAGTGTAAATATATGCAAAACAATAAAAGGTGTTTTTATCAACAACAACTCCCTGGAGTCGGTTTGACGTTCAACTCGAAGAAGACGTGGTAATGGAACGTTAATGCAAAATTAATAATAAAGAAGTGAAGTAGAAGATAGAAAAGCAAGACATGTGGAAAAATTGCCAACCTGGAAAACAGAGCGGAAAAAGAAGAAAAGCAAATGAAAAAATAGCAGTAGAGAGTAGAGGCAAACCAAGAACAGAAGGAAGTCGAATTTCTTAAAAGAAAAACTAAAGATAAAAGCCAAAATAGGAAATGCAGGCACATTACATAAAAAAACAAAATAACAAAAAAACAAATAATAGAGTCACAGTTGGGGCATGGGTAACAAAACAACAAATAATGAGAGCTAAAGGAAATCTATGGGGGTCCAAGTTATACATAGATAATGACCTAACACATGAAGAAAGATTCGCACAAAAAGATATTAGAGACATATCAAGAGAGAAAAAAAAACAAAAGGAAAGAGAGTAAGAATAGGTTACGGAAATATAACAATTAAGTTAGAGAAGTATAAATGGAGTAAAAAAAATGGAGTGGAAATAGTTCGAATAAGAAAGCAAATAAAAAACAAGACACAGTGAAAAAAATGGTGATGTGGCCATCATAATACTTTCCCTATATTTTTCTCGAAAACTATGATGTTTACTCAAAAATGCTATTTGCTCAGTTTTAAATTCTTTACAATTAATTGTAAATAAATTTTGTGCAACTCCTATCGTTAATTAGTAATAGGCAAAAAATGTCAAAATTTTTAATTTTTTTCTCACGTCAAGAACTTTATGAAAAAAATTGTTTAAATAAAACTTGTTCAGTTTCTCATTAGCTATAACTTTTGTTTGAAACGTTTTGTAATATTTTTAATATTTAGGGAAAAAACAAAAAACGCAAAACATCCACTTCCGCTTTATGAATGCTTACCAAAAGCCTTTCGTTCCAGTTTTTAATGATACAACCTTAAAAAAGTTTAAAGTTTCATCTCAAAGGGATCATTCGTTTTTGAGATAAAGTGCCCACAAACATTCTCAGGCCGGAAATAATAGTTTTTAAAATTAATTTAAAGAACTGGGAGATACCCATCTGTAATAGTACTGGTATACTATCTCAAAGGTATACAGAAAGCAGTGACGATGCATCCCTATGCGTCTAACCTAGAAACTCTACTGTTTTTTAATATTTTAATTCAATTTTCGATCATTTAGAATCAAAAACGATACAGTAATTTCAAACCCAAAACGAGTGACTGAATTTTTAAATAATTATTTCATTTCCTCCATACAGGAAATATGTAATAATCAATATAATGACTCATCAGACTCAGAACCTCAAATTAGCGTTACAAATAGTCTCAGTTCAATGTCTATCTAATACCATGAAACACTTTCTATTATTAAATCTTTCAGTAATAAAAAAAGTGCCGGACCTGATGGCATCCCGTGTTAAACAGGGTGAGTTTTTTTCGATGTTCTCTATGGGGATCTCGGAAACTATAAGAGATAGAGAAACGGTTAAATGGGGAAAGAAGTGTAGATTAATGAGACGAATAAAATTCCACTTTCAAAGTTTTCAAAAAAGTCAAGGGTAACTAGATATTTTGAAAAAAGTAAAAAGTGTCAATTTTTTTAAATCAATTTATCCTGGTTATTATAACAGATAGAAAAAAACTGTAAAGGACAAAGTTTTAGATAATTTTATGTAGATTAATAAAAAATAATCAGAAAATTTTTATCGCCATTATTTTCCGAGATATGATGCAAACTTACATTTTTTTAATGGAAACCATAGTTGGCTATGTCCTCATTCAAAAGGTATTTTTTTTCTCTTTAATCCAATATGACATACGACATACTTATTTCTAAAAATAAGTGAGTTATAGTCATTTTAAATTTTATTATAAATAAAAAATGGGTAGCCATGAAAAAGATGAAAGTAAAACAATTGCAGTTGTTTATAATAATAGCAATATTGTAATTATTAGTTCTACAAAGTTAAATAAAAATGAAAAACCAGCATAAGTATAATAATTTTGTATTTATCAAATAGCCTTCTGTATGTGGTATAAACCCATTTGTCAAGAGGATAATACGTTTCTTACAAAAATATTATGAACAGATGAATCGCGATTCACTAATTGTGGTATTTTAATCGCCACAAAGAACATAGATGAACTTAAGAGAATCACTTAATAAAACACTGGTATAGCGTGAGGTTTCAAAAATTAATTTATTGTACTACGACAATTGTTTCGCCACACTGTGGCATCATCAGGTAGATGTATGATTGTGACAAATTACAAATTGTGTTTATATACTAACGGAGTGGGACTTTGTGAGGGTGGGGATTTGGGGGGAGATTTGCGGTTATTAACAAACATTTTTAAAGATTTTACAAAACGGAAAATATTGATATGGAAATCAAAAAATATATATAATAATAATGGCGAATTATTGGTCTCTGTTTGGTCGTTTAAAATTAGTCCTCTCTTGTTGAATGTATTTATCTCCATGGATTCCAATAGATTGAGCTTCAGTCCCTTGTTGCATTTATGGAGAATCTTAAAATTATTGTTGAATGTATGGTTATGCTCCTGGAGATGTTAAGAGAATCCACGAGAAGTTTCACAGAGGAAACTACAAATTAAATTTGGGTTTAATCCATGGTGTGTTTGGATTAATAATTCTCGGTCCATATATTTTTGAAAGCTCACTAAGTGAAACTGATTACTTTCAATTTCTTCAGAAAACATTTGAAGATACGCTGGATTGTTTAAATTTATCATTACAAGCAAGATTAAAATGGTTCCAATATGACGGTGCTCCACCTAATAACATGTTGGCTTTACAAATTATTTAAATGATGCTTTTCCTAACTCATAAGTGGGAAGAAATAAACCAATCCCAGGGCCACCTAGATCTCCCGATCTGCGCGTTTTAGAATTTTTTCTGTGGGGTTATGTAAAAAAACAAAGTATATGAAAAATCATATCAATCTGTGGAGGATCTTAAACTAGTTGTTATTGAAACATTTATTTCAATTTACATGAGAATAGTCAAAAAGCCATAAATTCAATTTTAAAAAGATATAATTTATGTCATAATAGTATTAATAGTGGACTCTTTGACTATATTTTTTAATATTAAAATTTCTCTCCCATTGATATATTGATAATTACAGAATTACTTTATGCAGTTGTTTCATTTTGATTTATCTCTGTAAAACTAATGATTACAATATTGCTAATATTATAAACAACTGCAATTGTTTTACTTTCATCTTTTTCATGGCTACCCATTTTTTATTTATAATAAAATTTAAAATGACTATAACTCACTCATTTTTAGAAATAACTATGTCGTATGCCATATTGGATTAAAGAGAAAAAAATTACCTTTTGAATGAGGTCACAGCCAACTATGGTTTCCATTTAAAAAATGTAAGTTTGCGTCATATCTCGGAAAATAATGGCGATAAAAATTTTCTGATTATATTTTATTAATCTTTATAAAATTATCTAAAACTTTGTCTTATACAGTTTTTTTTTTCAACCTGTTATAAAAATCGAGATATATTGATTTGAAAAAATTGACACTTTTTACTTTTTTCAAAATATCTAGTTACCCTTGACTTTTTTGAAAACTTTGAAAGTGGAATTTTATTCGTCTCATGAATCTACACTTCTTTCCCCATTTAACCGTTTCTCTATCTCTTATAGTTTCCGAGATCCCCATAGAGAACATCGAAAAAAACTCACCCTGTATAGTGGCGGATGTTGCCGAACTGGTAGCACTACCTTTAACAGACATAATCAACATATCATTTGACACCGGACAGTAACCTGAACAACTGAACAACAATCTAAAAAAAACACCCATACACAATAAGTGTGATAAACAATTACCAGAAAATTACAGGAGTGTAGCAAATCAATCGGTATTTGCAATAATAATCTATAACTCAATGAATAAAAACCTAACAAATTATTTAGTTTCAAATAACTTGTTATCAGTCACACATCACGGATTCATTCAGGGCAAAAGCACGTTAACGGCATTATATGAAGTGGTAAAATATGTGCTGCAACATCTAGACGCAAATAAAAAGGTTGTCGGCATATTTTGAGATTACTAAAAGGCTTTCGGAGACTTTGATAACATGGTTCAAACATTACCTAAGCAACCGAACCCAATATGTTGAAATTGATTATTCCATCGTATGCCCGGTACAGAGTAGACGCGAATATCTCTGCTCTTCATAAATTAGTAAAAAACAGTGCGAATAAAGTGTTCTAAATTCAAATTAGTGGAATTCATCCATAATACGTTAAACGGCATAGTGAAACTGCAAATAATATGGGATAGACAAGAGCACACAAAGAAGAAATTGCCGAAATAGTAATAGAAGTGTTTTAAAAAACCGATGTATTGCAGTTATTGGCGGATTTGGTCGCCTCGAAATTAAAATCGACCTTTGAAGCATTTGAAAAAAAAAATTAACTGATATAAAGAAAGAAATATTGAAATTGAATGAAGAAAAAACAATTAAAATAAACGAACTGAAATGTAAAATTGACGCGCTGGAACAGCAGTCCAAACAAAATAATTTATGCATCTACGGAATTCCCGAAGAAGAAAATGAAAATACAGAACGCAGCACATTAGAATTACTCAAAAATAAGTTGAAAATTGAAATAGCACAAGAAAACGTACACGGATGTTACAGAGTAGGAAAACAACGTCAAGGTAAACCCCGCCCAGTGATCATCAAATTTGTGAATTATAAAAATAAATCAATTATATTTTCAAACAAAAATAAACTAAAAGGTTCTAACATTATAATTCAAGAAGATCTCACACAAAAGCGGCTTACATTGATTCGCGAAGCAATAATTAAATTTGGTAAACGGAATGTCTGGACAAACGCCGGAAAAATATTTGCCTTCCATAAAAACAAATTAATCAATTACATTCGGTTGAGTTTATAAGAAATATAATTGTTTAAATCTAAATATTAAAATATTAAATACAAATTTTAGTTAAGTTTAGAATTCCACTAGTTTATTTTAGTTTATTTTAATTTAAGTTTAGAGTTCAAATAGTTTAGTTTAATTTTCTATGTTGTATAACAATATAAGCACAAATTATGTATATATAAAAATTATTATCTTTCAGAGTAGGGAATAGTTTATATTCTGTTAATCTAAATCATTAATTGTATTTATGGACGATTATAGTGAGGATATTCCCAAAATACTGGATAAGTATGTATATACCCTCGAGGAATGTTATACAAATATATTCACATTTTCTCAATTATCACATACTCTTAACATTTTTCAAACTAACATCAGAAGTGTATCTAAAAACTTTGAAGAACTCGAAAATTATATACACATATTAAAAATAAAATTCGATGTTATCATTTTAACAGAAACATGGAAATGCCGTGATATTAAGTATTTTAATATGGATGGGTATACATTATATTACAATGAGAGTTGCTTAAATCAGAATGATGGTGTACTAATATACATTAAATCCAGCCTTAAACAAGTAAATAAAATTATTGATATCAATGGCTTCAAATTCATGAGAACTAATATTGAAATAAATAAAAAGCACATTTCTATCACAACGGTTTATAGACCCCATACATATAACGCACATGATTTTATTATCGCACTTCAATTATACTTAAGCAAATATTCTAAAACTAATTTTGAAATATTTGCAGGAGACACTAATATAAATACTGAGCAGGAAAATAATTATCTAGTTGAAGAATACATTAATACACTATCTGAATTTAACTTCCAGCCGTGTACTACTAAAAGTACGCGAATTGACCAAACCAGTAAATCTTGAATAGACCATTTTTACTTAAAATGTAATATAGATATTAATAAAGTTTTACCCTTAATAGTGCATAGTAAAATTACAGACCACTGCCCTGTTACATTAACTATCAACCTCTCAAAATTGAATAATACTACCAATTTAAAAAATGAAACTAATGTAAATGAATTGAAAATAATTGATTATATCAAATTAAAAAGTAACTTATTGAAAATTAATTGGAATTGTATATGGACATTAAACATAGATGAGGCGTGCAATAAGCTAATAAGAATTTTAAAAACAAATATAAAACGAGTTACACACACGAAGGTTATAAAAAATTCAAAACACCGTAAACCATGGATTACAAAAGATCTAATTGCACAAATAACACAAAGAGACTTGTTGCATAAAAAATATCTAAAAAATAAAAACAATGAAGAATATTATAAAAATTATAAAATAATTAGAAATATCGTAACAAGCCAAATACGTGAGGCCAAGAGCGTATATTATAGAAACAAAATAAGCAAATGTAAAAATAACAAACAACTATGGAATGTCATAAAAGAATCCACAAATTTACATGAAACAAAAAATTCTCCAAAATATATAGTAAACTCACAAAATCAAGAAATACATGATAATTTCAAAATATTGGAAAAAATATGGCAGAAAAAATAATAAATCTTAACAATAGTTATAAACACATTATTAGAAATCCAAATACCTTATTTCTCAGTCCTGTGTTAGAATTAGATATAAACAAAGCTATAAAATCGCTTAAAATGAATAAAAGTGCTGGGCTAGATGGTCTAAGTAGCAATATTCTAAAAAAAAATTGCCGACGTAATATCAAATCCTTTAGCAACATTATTAAATCGATGCTTTGAACAAGGCATTTACCCAGCACAATTAAAACAAAGTCTCATACATCCAATATATAAAAGTGGAAATAGAGAAGTACCAAAAAATTATAGACCGATTGCACTGACTTCGTGTATTTCTAAAATATTTGAAAAAGTATTAAAAACACAATTATATTCCTTTATTAATAAACATAATATATTATCTTCAAATCAATTTGGATTTCGGGAAGGTCTCAGCACAGAGGATGCGTTGGCCCACTTTGTCACAAAAATTTACGATTCAATCGATGCAGGTAAACCTTCAGCTGCAATATCATTAGACTTGTCAAAAGCATTTGACATAGTTTCTTACGATATATTGTACGATAAACTAAATCTTTATGGCATTCGAGGTAACGCTCTCGAAATAATAAAGAGTTATTTAAGCAACAGAACCCAATGTGTGGTGTTTAATAAGGTTATGAGTGATCCCTTACCAATGGTTATGGGGGTACCACAAGGTAGTGTGCTTGGTCCATTATTTTTTATATTATATACAAACGGTATCATCAAATGCGATGACGCTAACTTTAATAATATTGCAGTAACCTCATATGCAGACGACACAGTCGTTCATATTGAAGGATGTAGTTGGAAAGACGTATACAACAAGGCAACGAAAATAACAGCACATTTAAAACAAAAATTTGATCATAATTTATTAACCCTTAACCTTGATAAAACAAAATTTATAACATTCACATCTTATAAAAATAACCTACCCAACACTGATCAAATTACTATTCATAAATCGCAATGTCCATCAAATTGCAATTGCACAAAGATAGAGCGAGTAAGTACAGTCAAATATTTAGGTGTCATAATTGACGAACACCTAAAATGGGACAACATACAAACTATGTAACAAATAGAATTAGAAAATTCGTATATGTATTTAATAAATTAAAATACATTGTAAATTTAAATTCGCTTAAAACAGTTTATTATGCATATATTCAAACTATATTATCATATGGTATACTGGTATGGGGCGGCTGCTTAAAAACGCACCGTCAACATGTTATCGTAGCACAAAAACTTATTTTGAAAATAATTTGTAACAAGCCCTTCAGGTACCCTAGTACACAAATATATAATGACGCCGATGTTTCCAATCTGGATAAACTTTATGTTATAGCGATTTCAAAATATTTATTTAAAAATAAATCAAACTGTAATATAATATATAATAATAATAATAATAATATAATAATATTTATTTATAGCCTATTAATGCATACAAAGATACATACAGACACGTCGAATTACATAGATAAACAATAGAATTAGAATTAAATAATGTAAACTATATTAAAGTATAATTTGAGGTAAAAAACTCATTAATACTGTAAAATGCGTTATCAATGAGAAATGCATGTAAAGCGGTCTTAAATAATTTTAAATTTGAAGAAAATTTTATTTCATTTGGAAAATGGTTAAAAATTTTCGCTCCAAGTACTGCGGGAGAAATTTTTGTGATATCTAACCTATAATGATTGATATAAATATTAGAGTTATACCTTGTATCGTGGTTGTGAATTTGTCGAGCTATGGCCAGTTCAGACTTATGTTTATATATGTATTGACCCAGTTCATAGATTAATAGACACGGCAACGTTAGTAATCCAAGTTTTTTGAAGTAGGACCTGCAAGACGTTCTTCGATTAATTGTTGCCATGCATCTGATAATCCTTTTTTGGGCTATAAAGACAGAGGGCCATGATTTTGAGGCTCCCCAAAAACATATCCCATAACTTAGTCTGGATTGAATAATGGCTTGATAATATTCTTTCAATTGAGTTTGATGTAAATATGTCTTTAAAATTTTTAAACTGTAGCAATATTTATTTATTGATGAACTTAGATGTTTGCAATGAACTGCCCAGTCGAGATGTTCATCTAAATAAATCCCAAGGAATTTTGTGGCCTTACTTTGAGAAAGTACGTGTTCATTCATTTTGATGCTTATATTAAGGTCTTGTTTTGACTGCTTGCTTCTAAATCTAAGGTAAACTGTTTTTGAAGTATTTACCACGAGCCTGTTTTTTATAAACCACGAAGAAAATTGATCTAACAAGTTATTACTATTATATTCGAGATCTTTCGTTACAGAATGACTAATTATGGTTGAGGTGTCATCGGCGTACATAAATATATTGTTTGAAATATCATATGCCAGATCATTAATGTACATTATAAATAATGTGGGACCGAGGATTGTACCTTGAGGAACCCCTAGATTAATTGTTTCTTTATGTGATAAGTGATCTTTGTAAATATTTCCAGCTAAGTGATTTATCTTAACCCTTTGTGTCCTATTTTTAAGGTAGGAACTAAACCAAGAGTGTGCCACGCCTCTGATCCCATAGTTGTCCAATTTGTCTAGAAGAAGTTGGATGTCTATACAATCAAAAGCACGACTCAGATCTATAAAAATTCCAATAGGGTATTCGCCAAGTTCTAAATATGATATAATATTATTATAGAAGTCATGAAGAGCTGTGGTTGTTGAAAATGATTTTCGGAAACCATGTTGAGAGTTCGTAATGATTTTAAATTTATGAAGGTATTCGGTTAATCTATAGTGCATACATAGTTCGAAAATTTTGTGGAAACATGAAAGTAGTGCTACAGGTCTATAATTTTTTATTTGTTTATGATCTTCTTTTTTATATATAGGTACAATTATAGCTTGCTTTAATCTTTCTGGGAATATGCCATTTTCAAACGATAGATTTATTAAATGTAAAAGAGGTTTTATTATGTAAGTAGCTGAATTTTTTATGAGAAAATCTGGAATATTATCGAAACCACTTGTTTTCTTGTTTTTTAATTTGTTTATAATGAGTAATAATTCTTCTTCGTTATATGGTTTGAGAAAAAAAGATTGTAATTGAGAAATCATATTAGGTCTAGTATTATTTCCATCAGTTATATTTTTTTACAATTTTTATTGGCTCGTTTTTGAAGAATTTGTTAAATAAATTGGCAATTTCTGTTGGGTTTTCAGTGCTTATATCATCGTGGTTTAATTTGATATTGGTCTTAATATTATTATTATTTGTAAGATCATTTATAACTTTCCATATGACCATTATCATAATTATTTGACACGTGTTGCTGTAAAAAACATTTCTTATAACAAAAGAACCAAAAAAGCCATCGGGAAAACAAGTTTTCTGTATTTTATTGTAAATGTTTATAATTTTCTAATCACGATAATTAATATCAATGCAATTAACAACTTTTGTGAATTTAAATATAAACTAAAAAAGTCACTAAATAGAGTTAATTTTGATACCATTGCCAATATTTTGGAAAGAGAAAGTTAACTGAAATAAAATTATTTTTTATTTTATTGTTACTTATATTTCATCTTTAATTTTAACTTTATTATAATAAAAATTAGAACAAATGTTATGTCAACGAAATTGTTAAAGTGTCTTATTCTCTACAAGCGTAAAACTTCGAGAACAAGAAACTTGTATAATAACACAATTGTATGGAATTTACATTTATTTTACATTTATATTACTTCCACTGTATTGTAAATAAGATGTTTAAAATATTATAAATAAATAGATTATTATTATTATTATTCAAGACAGTGAACATAAGTTCACTTATACATCAACTATTAAACCTGTACAAATAGGCTTACTACATGGAGGAATATTATCTCAGCTATTGTTTATAATTTATAGCAACGACCTGTGCAGAAATTGTTCATTGAGGCCCAATACATTACTCGAACAATATGCTGACGACACTGCAATTCTAATCGAGTGAAAATTTTGAAACCACAACAAAAAATAGTAATACAATTAGAACACAATTGGAGGAATGGAGCACTAAAAATAATTTACTCTTAAATTTAAAAAAATCGGCCCTGATAGAATTTTCAAAGCAACACGGCAATGCTAATAAACAGAAACGAAGCAAGTTGGTAAGGGGCGCTAAAGAAACGATACCGGTAGTCAATGAATTAAGATACCCAGGCCTCGTTATTGATAAATATTTAACTTGGGAAAAACATACCATATTCACCATGAAAAAAATGAATACAGGACATTATGCACTCCTAAATTTAAAAAAATGTGTTAACCCCTCGACACTGTTGACCTACAATTCGAACATTAAATCACACCTAGAATATGGAATAATATGGGGAAATTCACTCAGGCTATTTATTATTCAAATTATACAAGCCACAATTTCTTAAATACATAGTAATGACAATTTGGTCTTTATATGTATACAATATGGCGTTGTTTATGTTTAATAATACTAATAATTACATTAATCATAAAGAAACCCGAAACGCTAAAGGGTTAAGCTACATGGAAATAAACATTTATAATAAACTGCCACCTTATGCTTAGCGTTGTAAAAATAAAATAAAATTAAAAACTTTAAAAGAACACTTTTTACGGAACCCATATTACTCAATAGAAGATTTTTTTTTATTCAAAATTTGTTGATGTTGTATAATGATCAAATGTAAAAGTTATAAGATAAGATAATTTTAAGTTAGTTACATGTCCAATTTACTTTTATTTATGACGTATATGTTTTTAATAATATAAATTTAGTTTGTAAGCACTAGTTTTAAAAGATGACTATGTAATATTCGAACCCGAATAAAACTACCTGTTTTAGTAATAATAATAATAATGAAGACTAATGTACGCAGATTGTTTAAAAATGTATACTGTTTTAATGTAGGTATGCTGCAATAATACCAATCTATCAATTAATATTGCTGAGTACAATGTACTTTTTTTAAATTATTTTCTATAATTACAATTGGTAATATTATTATTAAACAATACACAGGAGTGAAGGTGATGGGCGTATTATTTGAAAATACATTAACTTTTAGAATGCATATTGAGAAACTTATTAAAAACTATTGTAGAGTCTGGGGATTTATAAGGCGCCGAACATTTTAAAAATATGTATTGTTTTTTAAACTTTTTTCCCCGCTTATATTTTAAGTAAATTATTCAGTCCCCTGTGTACGTTAAATATATTTTTATAATTTTTATATTATATAATTGCCATGTAATTATACCAACAGTGGGTTGGGTTAAATAAATACATTCTGTTGATTAATTACATATTACTTTGATAATATATATAAACAAGAGAAAATACGTAAAAACAAGACAAAACGAACTTTGAGAGTAGGTGCTTTTAAACAATCAGTTGTACATAAAAATTTCAACAAGAGGGTACATAACATTTAATTTTAATCGCATGTGAAAGCAGGAAATTAACCTAAAATAAGATTATGTAATTGTTTGTTTATTTTCCTAATGAAAATGTTGATTTATTTAAGTGAAACTACTGTTAAGGAAATATTATATACGCCATGTGCCCCTACGTAGGGAAAAACGACGTTTATGTACTATTTAAATCGATTTTTGTGTCCCAATTATCATATTGGTTTTCTAGTGTTTTGCTCGCTGAATAGAGGTGGCGCAACACGTGCAGATTTCTGAAATTCCACAGTGAGATCCAATGTCAGTTCGTGTGCAAGATTTTCCAAAATGTCAACTTTAAAATAAAAACAAATAGTTAGCAGGAATTTCTTGAATGAATGTCACTAAGTAAGGTTTAATTATATTCTTGGTGCACGACTTGTGAGAAGACAATGGCTGGCGAGGCCTGTTCGAGCGGAAACAAACGGAAAACCAAACTGTCCAGACAGGGATCCAGTAGATCAGGGAAAGAATCAGAAATTGAGGGGGACAATCGGTCTTCCGTGGGCCTCGTCGGCCCGCAAACTACAAGGGGCGGCATTAGAGTGTATAAAATTGTAGTGCTCGGAGATGGGGGTGTTGGCAAATCAGGTACGTAATAAATTGCACCTAAACTTGATCTACATACCTAAAGGGACATCAACATACAAAACAGAATAGTGTCAGAATCATCAGTTGTTTACAAGAATCTGTTATTTTTTTACAGCTATTAAATTTTAATAATTGGGTTATTGTAGTATTTAAAGAAGTGCTTACAATTCATTAATTTTATACCATTACAAATAATAAAATAAGGGAGCATGTATTTATTCCAATTTATAAAAAATGTCATCTATATACAGGGTGCTCCATTAATGTGGGGAAATAGCATAAACAAACATTTCTGGAATCAAAGTATGATGATTTAACACAACTTATCTATATCCAAAAATTTACGGTTAAGCCGAAACTAGTTTTCTAAGTTTAAAAAAATATTAATAATTTGATTTATAACAATTAAAAGCTATATCCAATCTGATTATAATCTAACACACCATTTCAGTCAAAACAGTATTACTATAATAAAAACTAAAATATGTTTTTATTGGCAAACCTTAATAAAATTTAGAAAATACTGCTTGAAAGGTTAGTTCATTTTAAAACTTGTATGTCTTTTAATAATGTTTGATATCTCATATCGTTTTGGTACAAAAAATAAAAGTTTTATTATTGACTTAAAAAAAACTTTTTTTTTTGTAAAAAAATAGTTTTTTTTTCATCGTCTTTGGATAACCAACTTCAATTACATATGTATATATAAAATAAACTGGTAAAAGTAATGGTGAGGTCAAGAAATCAAACCACTTGCATGCAGATGATCATAAACTTGATTGGTAGATTATTTAATCACTTTATAGTGTATTTTACACTTAACATTATTTTCTTAAAAAATAATTTGTTTCAGCGGTGACCCTACAGTTTGTCAGTCACAGTTTTCTGGACTACCACGACCCAACTATTGGTGAGTTTGGTATAGTTTTTTTTATTACATAGCTAGTGAATTATTTTGAATTTGCAGAGGATTCCTATCAACAACAAGCTGTTATTGATGGGGAGCCTGCACTACTTGATATTTTAGATACTGCCGGACAGGTATGGATATTACTCATCTTGGTGGTTATATATCTATGTCTATTGTAAATGTATTATAGGATTCTGAATAAGTCACAATAAGTGTAAATAACCATTTAATGAGAGCCTTAATTACTATTTAAATAGGTAATATGGTGCATTGTATAATAACCTTTTTTTATTGTGATATATATCAGAACCAATACAAATAATATGCAGTTACAACTTTGAACACTTAATTTTAAATAAAAAAATTAACAATTTACTTCACCTTACATTATAAATAAAAGGCTTAATACCATGTTTACAAAATTATTTAACTAAAAAATCAAATTAATAAAGGATTATCTGGAAATTCGTTCTTTAGTTACGTGAAGATTTTATTAATAAACTGTGAATAAAAAACTGACACTTTGCTCAAAAATAATTTTTATTTGAGTTAGATGTATAGAGTGTGTTAATGTTTTATTTCAAGTTTTTAATGAATTATATTTCAACACCCTACATATTTTTAATTTTGTTATATAAATATGATTTTCTTACACTGGCCCTTTAAAGTTTTAATTTTAAAATAAATGACATTTGTAGAAAACAAAAGCAAAAGAAATATATTGGCCCTCAATAAAATAAATGAAAAAAATCTGAAAACTGTAGTATCGGTTCTGAAATTTATTTATTTTGTAATATATGAAATGATGCCTTTTGTGTGTCACTCCAAAGAACGATATATACTTTTTGCATAATTTAGTAAAAAGTTTAGTTATTTTATAAAAAATCTTAGTAACCAATAGTAAAAATGATTTTTGGATTATATGGTATTCTAAAACTTTATATATTTAAAATTGTTTTAAGATTAGGTTCAATATTTCTTGAAATTTATTTTCGTAGTATTTGTTTGTATCTACAGACACAACTATGTGAAAACCTTCTAAACCTGTAAAAACATTGGTTATTAAACATTAAAATGTAGCTGGCGTGCTGATAAACTAAACAAAGAAAAGAAAGCTGTTTTGGTCAACCATTCAGTTATTTAGTTTTTTGGTGAAGCCATATCTAACATTATAAATATTGGTCTATAATTTCAACTATGTTAAGTAACGGGCATACATCACCCACCATATTTAAATTTTGTATAATCAATTAAAATTCACCCAACCAATCTTCTTTCTTGAATACCCATAAAAGTGGAGATTTTTTATTGTAGCATCTTTTGATTTTGTTCATATACTGGTTTTTATTTACTTGGCAAAATATGAATGTATTTCAAGAACAAGTGTTTCTGTATGTCATCACCTTCAAAATAAAAAAATAGTAGAAAACTTTTATTATTCATCTGCCTGATGAAGCCACTGTGTTCTGAAACATATTGCAGTGTTCAACAATAAATGTGAAACCCTCCCAATTGTGTTGTTTTATTTCAATTTGTTATGGAGTTTCATCATGTATCCGCCTAGTCAATTCAATAACTTTCATTTCAAGTAGGAACTCGTATTTAAAAAAGTTTATTTGCTTCTGTTCATTTTATAAACCTATTTTTGAAGAATTTATAACTAACTAAAATTAATATGTAAATTTGGATCTAATTTAATAAAGGGTTTAGTTATTTCTACTTTTGAATTTGATGTATTTAAAATATGGTTGTCACTATACTTACATTAATGAGTTGCTCAAAATACATTGCTTTCTAAGAAGCAATTTTTTTTTTAAGTAAGGCTTGTGTAGATTTTGTAGAATTGATTGGGGATCACATTTAAAATGTGTTTCATATTGTTGAGCAATCTGTTTATAGTACTAAAAGTATTGCATAGAATAATGGGACTGATAATAATTTTGCAGTTGTTTGTTTTATAGCTCCAAGAACATACCTGTAAAACTTGAAAAAAGTATCATTCATGGAGTTTACTATTTACCCTCAATTAATATCTATTTAAAGACCTTGTTTGACAACAAAAAGTTTCTTATATTTTCATTATTATTTATATCAACAGAAAAATCTAGTTTTGAAGGTGGAACAAATGGTATCATCTCCTCTTCAAATCTTTAAATTGAATCCTCTTCTAGATTTTCTTCCTCATTGGTGTGCATAGAATAATATCGTTCTTCATTACATAACTGATCACTTTTCCTTTTCGATTTACTCAGCCTTAACTATCTTGTAACATCTGTTTCTAAGGCCCCACAGGAAGCCAAATTAAATTATGCCATCCATCATACTTATCAATAGTTTGTACACATATTTGAATACCAGGAGGACGTCACAATTGTTCCAACTTAATTTTATGTAGTATTCCAGTCTCTTTCCACTTCAACATTGCCAAGGCTTATTTGACTGTTGAAGTCACTTTATGAATTTTCAATCATCAGGTTTCCAAGTGCCTTTAATTTTTTTTGATATTAAAATGAATATAATCATTAATTTTTATTTTATTCTTGCTAATATATGTTTGTTTTTCTTAAGATTAACAATCTAGAAGTACAAAACAATAGTCATGTGTCTATCAAAAATATAGAGGTTGTTGGTTAAAGTTAATTCTGTAAAATTAGTTTTTAAATTTTATTTATATATAATTTTTTGAAATAAACCAAGTATTTAACAATTATCTTCCTATTATTTGTTTTTTAGTGTTAAAATTAGTGAATGAAAAAAGAGAGTTATTAACACTAGATTAAGACTTGATTAAAACACTAATACTTTCTTCACAATTAATTTTTATTTCGCCTGATGTACATTTCCAGTACTATGCACCCATTATCAATAGCTTATAACTTATAGTTAGTACCGAAATGTACATCTGGCAATTTAAAAATGAATTGTTTTAGTGTGTATATTTGCTCTGGTATTTAAGCGGAAAAGACACACACATTTCAAATACATTGCTAAATAATAAAAATAGGTCCCATTATATTTATTTATTATTAATACCTAATAAATTAGATTATAAAATTTAATGAAATTGTTATGTAGTGTTAATCTGTCAGCTGAATTAAAGAGCGTCATGCATAATTATAAATAATAGGAATAATAAATTTTATAAGCTTGACGAAAAAACACTTTAATAGTGAATAATTTTAATATAAACTAATCTTTCAGGTTGAATTCACTGCCATGCGAGACCAATATATGCGATGTGGAGAAGGATTCTTAATTTGTTACAGTGTAACAGACCGCCATAGTTTTCAGGAGGCCCTTGAGTACCGCAAACTGATACAAAAGGTACGAGCATCTGAAGATACTCCATTAGTTCTAGTGGGCAATAAATTCGACTTGCAAATGCAACGCAGAGTGAGCACCGAAGAGGGAAAATCGTTGGCCCGGCAGTTTGGGTGCCCATTCTATGAGACATCGGCAGCTCTACGCACATACGTTGATGATGCCTTTCACACATTGGTGAGAGAGATAAGGGCGAAGGAACGGCAAAAATTGGGTCTGCCGAGTAATGATAGAAAGCCCCACAGACATAGCAAATGGTGGCGATTGCGGAGTATATTTGCTCTGGTATTTAAGCGGAAAAGACATACGGGTTACAGTTCGTAAATCAGTATTTATAGATTTTTCATTGTGATGACCATGTTGTATTGTTTGTTTGGATTGAATGTAGTTAGATATTCATATTCTTTAAATTGAAGGGATTAATGGATATAAGGGGGCGAAAAATTAAAATTGTGTTTTATTTTTGGTAATGTGTCTAGTAAAACAATAATTATCATATAAATTTATAACTATTTTTGCCGTCTCAGCATTAGTAGTATTTAATAATGTAAATGAAATATTAGGCTGATGTATGGGAAAATAATACTTTAAATAACTTAATTAAGCCCCCCACTATCCAGATATCCCGTGAAATGTTTTAATTTTTTTTGATTAATGCTCTATATGTGTTGAAATTATTTTTACACATATTATTTGTGCATTCCAAACAGCTGTTTATATGCAAACAAGTTCTGCTGGCCAGATCAGAATTTATATTATATCACATGCAGTACTAGTCACTTTTCTAATTAGACAGACTACTGTAATTTTGTTATTCTTAGTAAAGTTTATAAGAGAAAATATATTGGAATCAATAAAAAAAAGTGCTTCGCACAAGCCTCACAGGCTTATAATAACAAATTAACGAGAGGGATATATTAAATTTATTTTCTTATATATAATTGTTAATCTAGTCACAATAATTTATGCATCTCTTTCCTAAGTCAATGCAGCTTTTGTAACAATTAGTGATAGCAATCTTCTTTTAAATAGTTGACAATATAGGTACTAATATTAAGGGCAGAAACTTAAGACGATAATAATTTTCCATGAAGACTCACGTTTTATTGTTGAATTTATATTGAAACTGAGATGGTATTTTAATAATAGTATTAGTTACCATGTACGTACAAATTTGATATTTATTTTAAGTGTGACCGTTTTTTCTTTTTTTTTGTTCAAGCGTTGTATATTTTTCTATACGTACAAAAGCGTAGCAATCCAAACTGTCGATGTATAAATGTACTTTAGGTAGTTTCCTGACAACGCTGTTTTCAAATCGTGTAACAATCACATTCAATCATTTATGAACGGGTATTTTGTGTGTTGAAATTGCGTAATTTGTTCATTATTTTTTAAGTGATAACATGGCTACGACGAGCATTCAAGGGGCACACACTGTTGTAATACTTGGCATTAATGTTGTATTTAATGCAAAGTATCTATTTACAAAAGTGAATCAAACAAATAAACTGTAATGTTTGTAAATAAAAATTTTGTTAGAATGCTATTTGGTTTATTACTTTTGTTTTCAGCAAGTTTTCTTTTATGAATTTAATATAATTTATCTAATAAAAAAACATGATTTGTTTATATTTTTAATATAAAATTTTATCTTCAAGTAACTCAATCAACCCAATTAATATGATGGCTTCCTGGTCAACCAAGATAAACAAACATTTCCAAATCAAAACAAAATCAAAGTTATTATCTTCAATTAACTCAATCAACCCAAATATTGTTTGTTAATATTATTATTGAATTAACTCTGAAAAATGGATATTTAATTAGTGCTGTAATAAAATTTTATTTGCAACTTAACTATAAGTGTAAATGGATTTACACATTTAGTTAAATGTAAATAAATTTTCGCAAACAATAAAAATTGGGCAAAGTCTGAAACAACCACATTATAAAAATTCGTTCTTCCAACTGATTAATTTATCCTTTAAATATTCTTTTTCTTCATCTGTGCTGAAGGTGTATTCTATAGATTGATAGGATACATTCCATAAATCCTCTTTTGCTAACCCAAGATGTTCACTTGCTAAAAAATATTCCCTTGAGAGGTTAGTACAAAACACACCTTTATCATCGGTCTGAAACAATACAGGGAAATAAAAATTATAATGTAATAAGTATTTATAATTGTTGTAGAAAAAGTTTAAATATTAAAAATGGTTTTGTCATAAATTTGCTTCGCTCCATATCTTTTAAACAAAAATCATCAAAGAACAAAAATATTCTTAGAATAGCCCAGGGAATAACCCCTTTAAATGTTAACACTTTGTTGACCGGAAAGTTCCTAACTTAAAAAGTGAATTTTTGCAAGAGCTGTTTTAGAAGTGCAAAAACTGCTACACACTAGGCATTTATTCGAATTTACAGAAATCCATTTTGTAGCGACTTCTAGTAGAAATGTGTTATACCCTATTTTTTTTTTATTTGAATAGTATACATGTAAACTTTTTTTCTTTCTATGTGAATAATTATGCCACAGAATAGATCGCTTCCCGTCGACTTAGTTTCATTAATTGACAAGTTAACATAACAAGTCAAAGTCAATAACAGTCAACAGAGTTTGACAACCACAATGCATTAAAAACAATATTTTGCTAATTTATTCAATATTGGTAACAATAATGTCGGTATTTGTATTATTTTAGTGTCAGGACACAATGTATGAAACACAAAGTTCTTGCCAACAATTTAGTTAGTTCATTTTGTTCTGGACTATCTTATGTGAATAAATTTTACCAAGGGAAACCACTATGCTTTAAATAGTAAATATGAAGTTTCATAAATTACCTATCTAATATTATAAAAACATCACTCTTATAATTTTATAGCTTGGTCAAAATAGTTTACTGTGCAATATATAAATAAATTTTTAATATACTAACCGACAAAGAAAAAGGTAACTTCTTTTTGATCCATTCTTGTACATGATGGTTCTTATATGTACTAACAGTACCACAGACTACATTCGAAGTCAAACAGCATTCTGCAAAAAAATATCTTTATCTTTAATATCATTGTTAAAGTTATATAAAGTACTAATAAAAAAATGCAGGAAATTTTGGCGCAGGGAATTATGGATAGAGTTCACTTTTTTTTCAAATGTTCTTCAACTCAAACAATATTAATTAATAAAACATGTTAGAATTCACTTTCTTCACAATTTATTTTGTATTCACTAGATGTACATTTAGCTATTGATAATGAGCACTTAGTGCTTGAAATGTACATCTAGTGAATACAAAATAAATTCTGAAGAAAGTGAATTCTAACGTGTTTTATTAATTGAAATTTCTCTTTACGTAACTCAAAAACCAATAATTTAAATAATCTTAATTATATTGTCTGAGCGAACACAATTTGCTGCTTTTAAATTCTTAATTTTTATCAATTTACCAATTTAGTTATTTTTTGTGATATTAGTAGAGAAAAGGTTAACTGAAAATTTATGTTATTTCAGAAATTAATATTGAGATATTTTTATTAAATTTTATTAATCAGCGTAAAATGAAATAAAACTTCTCTTTACAGTTCATTCTATCAGTTATTGAGAAAAATCGATTTTAATAACTTTTATCTATAAAGAATCACTTTTTACACTTGCATCCAGAATAACTTTTCCATATTTATTAAATATTTTAAACTTTGACCCATTTAACCATTTCTTATGTTAATATTTACTCACCAATTGGAATAGGATTTTGACAATAGAGTTCCCAGCATGATTTTGAACCTCCATAGTTAGGATGAATAAAAGTGGCATGTCCTAATCGATCCGGAACAAAATTCAACATATCTATAACCTCTTGCTCATTAAAAACTTCACCACAATGTAGAGTAATACGCAAATTATCATTCCTACTTTCACGGAAAATTTCCTCTGGAAATCTGCCCTCATTTGGATTGCCACAAAGGTCTAAACCGACAACAATATCTGGATATTTCACATTCATCTCTCTCGCCAGTTTTAATGTATCACGAGAACTTTCAATATCATGCCGCCTATCAATTGATAGTATCAATTTGACAATAATATCAGACTTATTATCCTGAATTGCTCGTACAATTGTGTTCACATATTCCTTTTTCGTCATAGCTGTTTCATTACGTGGAGTAGTTCGAAGTTCTAAATATATACAATTATCTTTATGAAATTCTTCAATTACAGAATTTGTTGCTGTGTAAACAGAGGATACATTAGAAGTTGCTTGGTGTGCGATTTTGAATAGTGTGAAACATTCGTCTAAAGTACGGCTTGTTTTATTGAAAAGTCTTGTTAGTGATTGATATTCACTGACAGAGTCTTTTAAACACCCCAGTTCTTTAAGGGTTTCTTCACTTAATGATCCATTTAAATGCGCATGTAATTCCTAACAAATAAAAAATATAAGTAGTAATGCACATTTTAAAGAATTAATTTAAACAAAACTATTCCTGATTTATTAAATATCAAAAAATATCAGATTGTACCTTCTATCTATTAATTCATTAAAAGGCTTATCATAATTATGGAAAACACCCACCTCATCAATTCAATAAATTAATTCATTAAAATGGTCACAATTGCTAATAATGCTAATTATATTTTTTCTCTTATTAATATATTCTTTATGCAATAAAATAACAATAACGTTTTCTTCTTTTTGTTAATGTTAATTTCAATTTTCAATATAATTATGAACATAAAATATGGCTTTCTTTTGTTTTAAAAACATATATTTAGAATTTGTTTATCTTTTATACTTTATATAGTTTAAACAAAATACTGCAAATTGTACTGGGTCTAAGTGTGTAAGAAGTGAAACTTGTTAATTCACACCTTGACAGATATTGAATTATTCAAAAGTAATTTGCGCGTTACAAATAGCAAGGCTATCAAAGCAACACTAGTTCGCTATTTATAACACGCAAAGTACTTTTGTATATCTGTCAAGGTATTAGCCAGAGAAGTAGTTGTTTCAATAAGTGATTTATTTTGTAGTCTGGTTATGGTTTAATTCGATGGGAGGGCAGAGAGTTCCGCTGCACGTAAGCCCCAGTGGGCCCTTCGTGCGTTCTCTCATATAAGTCCTTATTCCTTGCTACGGTCAAGCCAACCCAAGGCATTGGCAAACGCCAGGACTGCAGCAAGAGGGACTCTAAGGATGTCTGATGACCTTAGGCATCCCTCTCCCATTCACGTAGGTTGGATAATATGGGGCAGTCTTAGTAAGACTCATTGTTTTACATTTACAAAATATTTTCATGTTTTTGTAATAATTAGTTAATTTTCTACAACGTAAAGGACTTTAATATATTTTATAAATACAAGAATCTTAAAACGGTCTGTAATTGATATTACTTACTTACTATATTAATAAAATCTTAAATTCTTAATTTTCTACACATGATGCTGGCAAATTATATGTAGGATTTATAACCAGTTTAATCACTTAAATTAATAAAACACGGATATGTTCATCACCCCGTTGATGCCACGGTGTGGTGAAACAGTTATAGCAATGTCTTTACATAACAAAGTAACTTTTTAACAGCTGTGTTTTATTAATTTAAGTGAATAATAGAGTTTCGCCAAGTGCCTAGCTTATTTATGTATTTTTAATAACCATTACTACAATAACTTACTAATTTAGGTAGGCTTTTACAAAATTCCTGCATTGTCAATCAAATGAAAACAAAAATAAAAGTAGTAAAGTTATGAAAACAACCGGTTGTTTTATAGGTTAGGCAATATTTTCTATTAGGTTAAATAAACACCAGTGTTGCCAACATAATTTTTGGGGTTTTTTAATGGTTGTAAAGTCAAAATAAATAATTTGTAAATAACTTTATTAGCGATAATCGGTGAATTATTACATTGCACCATTATAAATTACTAAAAGAAAAGAAACACAAAATAATTGAAAACTTTAAACTATTGAGAAATCCGTAGAGAATCGATGACACGAGATAATTATATGTATGAGCACATCTCTCCTTCGTGCATTCTATGGTTTTCTAAAAAGTTTAAAACAAAAGTAATAATTAGAATTTTGGCGGAAGGACCACGTGGACGATAGCCAAATACTACTACATACTACTAATTAGAATGCATTATTTTGAGCGTTCCTCAACGCGAATTACGTGTAAATGATACGGCACTGCAATGCATGACGCATAATGTTATTCTTTACACGAGTACATTGGAATGAAGTGTTTGATGATTAAATTATTAGTTTATAATGGCAATCGCGAAAGTCCCTATAGTGGCGCGTCGTATAGAAAGATGACATCCGCGAAAGCCACTATAGTGGTGCGTCGTACAGAAAGATGATGATGATGATGATGATCATTAAGATGTTGCACTAGAGTTCAATGTTTACACATGATAAGATATATTACATTATCCATGTCTATTCCTGACCAATCTTAATAAATTTTGCAGGTTTCTGCTCATTGGACTTCAAAATCTTGATACAAAATTTTGTTAATTTAAATATAGTATGAATATACGATAATTGGCAGAACTACATTTGAAGGATTAAATAAAATAAATAATAATTAAGTAAAATGAACAAGTGAATTAACCATGATTATTAAAATATATGGCGTTAAAGTAATTATTGGTTTTCCGCAAGATTTTTATTCTTGGCGTAGGAATACAAAAAGTATTACTATGACGGTAAGATTTCAATGTATCATTTTGGGTTTTAGTCCCCATGATCTGCCAAAGAGCTTGCGGCATATCCATAGTGCCGCTGTAGTACGGATTGTTTTTCACGTGTTCCAATTAAGTACTTCACCTTAGCTTTTTAATAATCATCATAACCGACAATTTTATGTTTTTGGCTTTGTAATATAAAATCACAGTCCACGCATATCAACTGGTAAGTAAGTATACAGGGTGACTGACGAAAAACCTTTGGTGCTGTATCTCGCTTATTTTTTGACAAAATACGATCAACATTTTTTTTTAAAATTGCACTGTATATATATTTTTATTGATTCGCAAGGAGATTTTTTTTCTGAATATAAAATTGTAGACAAATTTATCCATACATCAAACTTAAGTCGAGAAATTGAGGATTAAAAAAATAAATAAAAAGTCAAGTATCCATTGTAAACAATATACAGACCCTATTTTAAATGTCAAAAGTGACAGTGACAGCCATTGATACAATACTGCAATGATTTTTAATTATTTCATAATTAAAATGTTGCAATATTTCAAACACTGTACTAGAATTTTGTGCTTCTACAGAAATCGTTTTCAGTTTTTGAAATTTTGCAACATTTTTATTATGAAATTATTAAAAATCATTGCAGTATTGTACCAATGACTGACACTGTCACTTTTGACATTTGGAATACGCTCTGTACATTGTTTACTATGGGTATTTAATTTTTAATTTTTTTTAATCCTCAATTTCTCGACTTTGGTTTGATGAATGGATAAAATCGTTTACAAATTTAGATTCAGAAAAAAATCTCCTTGCGGATCAGTACAAAATATATATACAGTGCAATTTGAAAAAAAAAGTTGATCGTCTTTTGTCAAAAACTGGATGCAAGAAAAAATATCAGTACAGTTCATATTAAAGTCTTTTAAAAATCATTTAATTTGATGTTTTATTTATTCAAATCGGATCAAAAATAAGCGAGATACAGCCCAAAGGTTTTTTGTCAGTCATCCTGTATATTATCGTAATCAGCATATACATGGCGGATCAGCAATATTTATTAGAGAAGATATTTATCAATGTGCTGCCATCAGTTTCATGAATTGTATATGTATTATTTGCATATATAGACCATTAAGACATAATGTAGATGATTTTTTAAATTCAATTAAACAATATACTATTATTAGCATTTACCCATTTATACCGTGTGGTGATATAAATATAAATGCGCTGAAAACTTCTCTTAAAAAATAAATAAAAAATATCATTCAGAATACGGGTTTCTGAATGATATTTTTGAATCGTTTGAAATGGTTTCCTTAGTAAGGGGTAAAACTAGAATAGTTAATGATACAAATCAAAGTGAAATAGATTATGTTGTACTCAACGCTTCCAACAATATTACGTACGAGAACTTTGAAACAGGTATATCAGATCACTATGGCCAACTTGTTACTTATTACATTAACAGTCCCACTAATCGCACAAATAAACCAAACAGATTTAGCACTCACAAAAATGTAAACCCTAACAGAATTACAAAATTTAAGCAAGCATTTCAGTCAAATATTCATAATATATTTTATCTACGATCGTACAGAAAGTAGACGCTTTTTGCATTATTTTTCACTGTAAAAGTGGCTTTTTCAAGCACTAGTGCTTTTTTACGTATTTATCTACGATCGTACAGAAAGTAGACGCTTTTTGCATAATTTTTCATTGTAAAAGTGGCTTTTTAAAGCACTAGTGCTTTTTTACGTTTTTATTGCACGGTAATGTCAAACTGTTTTTATTACACAGAAATGTCAAATTTGACAGATGAATATATTATAGCATAAATTTTCGACGAAAAACTTATTTTTTTATTAATTGATACAAATAACTAATAAACTATAAATATAATATATAATACAAACGAAATGGGAGATTTAAGAACTCTGAAGATTTCATTTAATGCAAGTCGAAGCGATTACAATAAAGCGAACATTTTTTCCATAAATAATAATTGCGGCCGACATTTGTGCAACTTGTTTACTGGTTGCTAAGTAACGCTTTCATTAGTGCACTGCGGGTAAAATATGTTTTCATTAATTGAATTATTGAAATGACATTAAAATATTACTCATAAGAATACATTCTTTGAAATTATTTACGATCGAAGATAAAATTTTGTAAGGCACACGTGTAAAAAGTTTCTTTATCTACGATCGTACAGAAAATAGACGCTTTTTGCATCATTTTTCATTGTAAAAGTGGCTTTTTAAAGCACTAGTGCTTTTTTACGTTTTTATTGCATGGTAATGTCAAACTGTTTTTATTGCACAGAAATGTCAAATTTGACAGATGTATATATCATAGCACAAATGTTCGAAGAAAAACTATTTTTTTTATTAATTGATACAAATAACTAATAAACTATAAATAAAATATATAATACAAACCAAATAGCAGATTTAAGAACTCTGAAGATTTCATTTAATGCAAGTCGAAGCGATTACAATAAAGCAAACATTTTTTCCATAAATAATAATGGCGGCCGACATTTGTGCAACTTGTTTACTGGTTGCTAAGTAACGCGTTCATTAGTGCACTGCGGGTAAAATATGTTTTCATTAATTGAATTATTGAAATGACATTAAAATATTACTCATAAGAATATATTCTTTGAAATCCTTTACGATCGAAGATAAAATTTTGTAAGGCACACGTGTAAAAAGTTTCTTTATTGCACTCCTGGCTTTAAAAAAACTCGCTCGTTCCTCGCTCGTGTTTTTAAACGCCAGTTCGTGCAATAAAGTATCACTTTTTACACTTGTACCTTAAATAACTATTATCTACGATCGTACAGAAAGTAGACGCTTTTTGTATAATTTTTCATTGTAAAAGTTGCTTTTTAAAGCACTAGTGCTTTTTTACGTTTTTATTGCACGGTAATGTCAAACTGTTTTTATTGCACAGAAATGTCAAATTTGACAGATGAATATATTATAGCACAAATTTTCCACGAAAAACTTATTTTTTTATTAATTGTTACAAATAACTAATAAGCTATAAATAAAATATCCTGGCTTTAAAAAAACTCGCTCGTTCCTCGCTCGTGTTTTTAAACGCCAGTTCGTGCAATAAAGCATCACTTTTTACACTTGTTCCTTAAATAACTATAAATTGCAACAATTTATGTGGTATGTTGATATTTAAAAGAGGCAAACCGATGATATAGAGCTATTCAGGAGAGATGGCGGCAGTGGCGTATTCAGGGGGGGTAATTGGGTAATTACCCCCCCTAAGAATTATTTATTCGCTTATTTTGTTTATTCTTAAAAATTACTAATATTTCAAACAAACAAGTTAACTGTTGGTAATTCTAGTCAGCGATCTATGACAGTGCATTTTTCCATGTACACAAATTAAAATTATCTGCGCAAGCACCGTTAGAAAAGTGATGACTTCCTTTGCACGGGGGGTTCCCCTTTCTAATAATACCCGACATATATTGATACTATTCGCCTCTTTGGTATCGTAAATCGTTACATTGTTTTACATTAAAAGAGCGCGATTCACATTTCTTAGTTTAATTTATAATATTTCTTGTCTTACTTGGTTTAAATGTAAAAGATAGAAACCGAAACTGTTTACACGTCGCATGTAAATCCTAAATGTTTAGTGATTGCTGATAAATTACCAATTTATTATAATTCGATCAATTATACATAAGGTTTTTTTTGATTTTAGGAATAATATATGCATTCTTTTAAATTAATTTATTCCTGATTTTTATTTTAATTAAATTAGTAAATGAAAATTGATAATCTACGTTGGATTCATTTGTTCAGAAAATTAAAAAAACACGATTTTTCAACAAATAAAGATTGATCTATGTCAACAGTCAATTTAAATCATCCATCTACATCTTCATTGACATTTAGCAGTAGAAATCTTCACTAGGTTGTTCCCATCACGAGAAAAAGAAGCATACAACATGTACATATAGTAATGTTGAAATTTACATTCATATAGTTAAATTTAGTAATGTTAATGAAATTGAGAAATTTCGAATTTTAAATTGTAAAAGATACTTTTGTTTTACCCTATTCTGTACATAAAAAGGAAGAGGGAAATTAAATATTACTTGTCTGGAAAACATTTTAGACAATTTAATTGGTTAATCTTTTCTAATCATTTAAACAGATTGTTTTGCAAATATTGCTTCTTTTTTACAAAATTTGGTGGGTTGCACCAACAAGTGCCATTGCAAAAATAAGTATCTCAGACAGTATCTCAATATTCTAAATTATCAGGAAAAATATTGTGTTATAAAAATATTACCATAAAAATAGACATAGATTAAAACCAATAATCAAAAGTATCATATTTAGGGGAAACAAAATATTCCCTTACGAGATCATCGTGCTGCTGGTTCTCTCTTAAATACAAAATCTATTACAAACGAGGGCAATTTTTGTGAAATTCTACATTTCGAATTGCATCTGGTGACAACTTTATAAAATCATTTGGAAAACCATTTCATATTTCACAAATGTCTCTTGAAATACAGTGACTTTGAGTAAATAGAATAAATAAAATGAATCTTGCTCTAATAACTTTATAAATAACACTATTGATGTTTTATCCAACAAGGGGAAAAATACTGCCACATCTTTTAAACAATTTATAATGATGCAGTCAATATTTTAAACGAATTACAAATTTAAATGACCAAACCGCGAATTACCAAATGCCAGAGGAATAGACCAAACCTGGATAAACCTATTATAGCAGATTATTTTTATTTATCTTTTTCCCTTTTTATCCATTATGGGTGTCAGACTTATTTTCTACAATATGTCTCAGTTAATTTCTTTTACACTTCTTTACCACTGTTGCGTAGCTTGTGCTATTTTCTTATTTCTTTCCATTCTATTCCTTTTCTTTCCGCTGCTTGATGCTTGATGTACTTGCTCGTTCCAACCCTTGGTCTTCCTAATTCCCTCTATCTTTCTTAGGTATCTCATTTCCATTGCATTGGTTTTTTTGTTATTACTCTCTGTGGTTACTCACGATTCACTACTATAGTCTATCCGTTGGATCTTCCGTCCTACGTCATCAAAGTTTTACAGCGCGTTCTTTTTCTAACGCATTTGGTTTACTTTATCAGACTGAATGTTTTTGTGTCGTTTCTCGAAGCGATATTTTGTGACGTAGGACGGAACATCCAACGGATGGACTATATATAGCAGTTAATGTCTTTTATATACTTCTGTTTTTATTGTTTTTGCAATCTCTTTTTTCTCTAAGAATGTTTTCTTTATTGTGTTGTAGATCATTCCTGCTTTGCCTAGTTTTTCATCTTTTTCTGATTCTATCTTCCCTGTTTCCTCTATTGTTGATCCCAGGTATTTAACCCTATTTTGTGATTGCTCTCTTTTGATGATATTATATTTATCCTTTCCAGCTCTTTTTTGAATATTTCCAGGTTTTCTTCTGAATCTGCTATTAATATTATGTCGTCGGCAAACATTAATACATGTTTGCATTTTTAATAGTTTTTAATATTTCTATACCCTATCTTTGTGCTTTCGGCTCTTTGTTTGCTATTTCTTATTGCTTCGTCATTAAGTGATGCAAATAGTAACGGGGTTAATATACATCCTTGTCTCAGTCCTGTTTTTGTCTTGAACTCCTCTGATTATTTATTTCCTATTCTTACTTTATTTTTGTTATTTCTTTATTATATTTATAATGCTTTTTTTATCCTTCTTGTCTCGAGTATATGCCATATGTCCTCTCTTCTTACCCTGTAATACGTTTTTTTAGGTTGATGAAGCATATGTGTAAATCTTTTCCCTTTTTAATCATCTTTTCTGTTAATTGTCTCATTATGTATATTAAATCTTGTTTGCTTCTATTTTTCTGTTGTTCTTCTCCCAGCTGTTGATCTAATTTTCCTCTTATTCTTGCTTCTATTAACCTAGTAAAAATTTTCCCTGGTTTGATTGTGAGTGTAATACCTCTGTAGTTATCATATATTTTTGTGTTTCCTTTTTGTGTATGGATATTATAATTCCCTTGTTCCATTCCTCGGGTATCTTGTGATATTTGATAATGTCATATTTCATTAAAGAATTCTTTCCATCTTTCTAATATCTTCTTTTCTTCTGTTATTATATTTACGTTTTTATCTTTTATACTTGGCTGGGTTAATGTATTTTAATTGCTTATTTGTTTAATAGTGCTGTTAACATCTTTTTGTTTTCTGTGAACGTTTCATTCAGTTTCTTAACGAACTGCTCCCAGGATTGCTTTTTTGCTATCTTGAATTTTTGTTCGACATTTTTATTTGCTATTATATATCTTCTATAATCTTATTCTTTCCTTGTTTCCTTGTTTAAGTTTTCCAATTCTCTTCTTTTGTTTTTACAAATTGTTTTACCTCTACTGACTATCACCTGTTTTTCTTCCTCTGTTTGTTTGATATAGTGATTGTTTCACATCTTTCTTGGACTGCTTCACTTATAATTTCTTTGTCATTTCTCTCATGGAGTCTTTAAACATGCTCTTTAATTCCTCCATTATCACATCGTTCTTAGATATATTTAGATTTTCCTTCTCCGTGAGTTTTTTTTTTCTGTTTTCATCTTCCTTTGTTTTATTTTTGTATCCTGTTGTTATGACAACGTTTTGTTTCACTGTTTCGTTTTTCTATCTTTTTCTATTCTCCATTGCTCATTTGGAATCCTTGGAATCCATAATTAGGGCTGTCGATATCTCTTTCTCTTTTTGTACTCATTTGTTTCTTTATTTCTCACTTCCTTTTACTTTTATATATTTTAACACTACTTATTTACTTTTTTATGGACTTTTGCATGTACGTGGTTCACTGTTTTAGGTTCCTCTGAACTGAACAGAGGATTATTATCGAATTAATATATATTTACCTCTCCTGAATAATATTATTACAGATCTGCAATACAGATTTAATAAAGACACGATGAATTTGTTCAAATTTAACACAACAATAACTAGTGTTTTATTGATAACAAACTGGCGAAGATTTAGATGTCACTTCAAAATCTGTTGCAACATATTTAAATAAAATTTTACCTGAAAACGTAACATGTGCAATAGCAATTAAGTCTGAATTGGCATTTTGGAAATTACAATGGCAAAAGAAAAAGAAAATCAAAGAACAATTACCAGAAAATGCTTTAGATGAATACAGAAAATATGACCCGAATATTTACTGAACATAAAAATAATTTTACAAATATTATGTACTCTTCCTGTTAGCGTTGCTTCTGCAGAAAGAAGTTTTTCTGCACTGAAAAGATTCAAATGGTGGCTGCGAGCCACTATGTCTCAAAAAAGTCTAACCGAGTTAGCTGTATTACATATTCATTGATATATGGATATTAATATTGACAATATTATTAAAAAGCAAAGAAAATCGTTTTTTTTAAATAAATTTAGTTACAAAAATCTGTTTCAAATTTTACAAAATATATTATTATGATTTTATATGTGCTATATTTATTTCGGGTGTGATATTATTTTGTTTATATTTAAAAATAATAGAATTATATTTTATTTATTTATGGAATAAAAAAATATTTTCATTTTTTCAAATTACCCCCCCTAAGCCAGTTGACTGGAAACGCCCTTGGATGGCGGTCGGGGTGACATGTCCGTCCGAATCAAGCAGTGTCCGTTGCAATTTTCCACCATAGGCGTGCGCGGCTAAATAAAATGAATGTCACAAATTTGTTATTTTTTCATATTAGTTATTTCATATTGCATTTATATTATTGTATTAGAATAAGTATTTTTCTATTAATATCCATTTCCACATTTGCTAAAACGTATGAAATAAATTCATTAAAAATATATTTTCTTTCAATTTGTTAACGGTGGACGCGGAAGACGTCCTGGTGACGGACTGTCAAGGAAGTAGCACCGCGGTACTTTCTGGAACCAACACGCACTGGAGGCAGCCCACGGGTCCCTGGCGAGGCTCACCATCGATTAGCAGCCGCAGGCTTCGATTAAACAGTTTCCCGTCGGTGATACTTGCTTGAGCTTCCACGCCACGTCAACGTAGGGGGCATCGGCTAGCTGTGAAACAGAGTAAAGAACAAGAGAAAGTGTGTGTAAATTAAAACATGGGGCCTGGAGAGAAGAAAATATATTACAACAGAATAGACAGAAAATAGACATAGAAAAATATACAATATATACAAGAAGGACAAGAGGCTTGAATCGGCAAAGCCGACCAGGCTGACCACCGCTGCTGATGGCAGACGACTGGTAAAGAGCTATGGTCGGGCCTGGTTTTATATGGTGATCTCAGGTACCGCGGCTTTGTTCTTGTCACGTAGGCACGGTAATTCTTGGAACAGGTAATTATCCTCGTTCGCCGAAAAAGGGTCCGATTTATTGTTCGGCACTGGCAGCTGCACATTTTGGAAAATTATCTCGTTTGGATTATTTCAATAATGCGGAATTTATGCAAATTATTATTAGGAGCAATGGGTAGCTCGTAAAATGGATTAAAATATAATTACGCATTTGTTACCACGTTCAGGTAAACTGAACGCCGGTAACAAACGGCCCCGGAAAACGAGATAATTTTGAAAAAGACATGAAATGAAAATAATAGCTGCCAGTGGACGTCTTCGGTGTTGTTGTCGATTGGTGATAAACAGCACTGCACCCGATGACGCTGCAGACCCTTCCGTGGTTGAGATGCAGGGAGATTCGGACATCCTACATCGGATCTGGCGTCGTGGTAGGCAACACTGGCTTTGTGTGGAGATCCTCCCGAAATTAAGGTGTGAGGGGATTCGGTCGTCCCACACCGGATCTCGGCATCCCTGGATGGCTTGTGGCATCCTTGAGGGCTGCTACGTCTGGTCCGGCCGGGGATGGGCTGACATCCTGGGTGCACTGGCACGGCGCGAACCAAGACCGTTATGTTGTTCCAGTCAAGTAGGGCCTGCACATCGAACGTCGACGATGTATATGGGGCGGCTTGAGCTGGAACCTGGTGAACCAGTCCATTGTGGCGGCCACGGCATCGAGCGCGGGGCGGCTGGAGCTGGTGTGTCGTCAGTCAATCCGTCGGAGCTGCCGGTATTGTGGTGAAGCACAAGGCGGCTGGATTGAAGCTGACGGTGGCGGTTGTAGCCAGTGTGCTGAAGGTCGAATCGGGTTGACGTCATTTTCAGTGAAACCTGGTGGACTGCCTCTTGTCCTACTGAAGGTGTTGGAAGGCGGCCCCGGGTGACTCGGAGTCATGGTTAATTACACAACATGAAAATAGTAAAAGAAGTAGAGCATGAGTCGTCAGGGGGTGAGTTTTACTCGGCCACTAGTTGGGAGCCAAATGTTAACGGTGGACGCGGAAGACGTCCTCGTGGCGGACTGGCAAGGAAGTAGCACCGATGGTACTTTCTGGAACCAACACGCACTGGAGGCGGCCCAGGGGTCCCTGGCGAGGCTCACCATCGATTAGCAGCCGCAGGCTTCGATTAAACAGTTTCCCTTCGGTGATACTTGCTTGAGCTTCCACGCCACGTCAACGTAGGGGGCATCGGCTAGCTGTGAAACAGAGTAAAGAACAAGAGAAAGTGTGTGTAAATTAAAACATGGGGCCTGGAGAGAAGAAAATATATTACAACAGAATAGACAGAAAATAGACATAGAAAAATATACAATATATACAAGAAGGACAAGAGGCTTGAATCGGCAAAGCCGACCAGGCTGACCACCGCTGCTGATGGCAGACGACTGGTAAAGAGCTATGGTCGGGCCTGGTTTTATATGGTGATCTCAGGTACCGCGGCTTTGTTCTTGTCACGTAGGCACGGTAATTCTTGGAACAGGTAATTATCCTCGTTCGCCGAAAAAGGGTCCGATTTATTGTTCGGCACTGGCAGCTGCACATTTTGGAAAATTATCTCGTTTGGATTATTTCAATAATGCGGAATTTATGCAAATTATTATTAGGAGCAATGGGTAGCTCGTAAAATGGATTAAAATATAATTACGCATTTGTTAGCACGTTCAGGTAAACTGAACGCCGGTAACAAATTACCCTGCGTAATTGCAATGCTTGACTAAATCGCGCGCGCCTATGAAATAACCGGTAAGTAAGGAACGCCGTAAACTATTTCTTTCTCCTTCTACCGCTCGGTCTAAGACCGAGCTACGCAGGCCGCGTGTGTCTTTTCTAGATACGGCCGACGAAATCGTACGTCTTGGGAATATCCGCTCGGTTATCAGGTAGTAGAAAAGGATACCAATATTATTTGAATGTTCCGAACTTGGTTCGTAAACCGCCCTTACTCATGAATTGGTCTATAGTTAAAAATAGTGGCATAACTAAAACAAATTTTCCTAAAAATTTGTTGCAAAAAATGCAACTTTTAAATTTTTTCAACTGGTTACGAAAGCAAGTACCTAGTAATAATATTAACGAAAATAAAAGCCTGCTAACAAAGGAGTGAGAGGAGGAATTTTTATGTCAAATATTGAGGAAAATTTTCAGTTCAAATTTCACAAAAACACACATTTCATTTTGGTTTAGATCCGTAGATTATGTTATCGCATGCTTTAGTGGTACATTACGCCAGTTAGATTAGTTTTTAAACTTAATTAATAGTCTTCACCCTAAAATAAAATTCACATTAGAGAGAGAAATCAACAATAAAAGCAATTTTTTGGATCTTACATTAATTCATCACAATAATACAATTAAATTTGAAATATTTAGAAAACCTATTGACGTCAACTCTAGAATTCCTTATAATTCAAATTATACCCTATCTCATAAGTTAGCTGCATTTCACTTCATGATACATAGAGCATTCATAATTCCTCTATCTGATTCAAGTAGAACCACAGAACTAGACAAAACTATATCAATAGCAACGGAGAATGGTTTCCCAGTTAATATTATTCAAAATTTAATTCACAAAAAAACTATACAAATCAATCAGGGCTCATATTTATCCAAATATTTTAGACCGAACGAACACAAAATTTATAACATTCACTTATTTTGGGTACGTAACAAATAAAATATCAAATATTTTCAAAAAACACAATCATCAAATTGCATTTAGACCAGCGAACAAACTTTCAAATATAATTTTAACGCGAAAGACAAAATTCAATCTATTAAAAAAAATCGGGAGTATACCAAATTTCATGTTCCGAATGTAACAGCACATATGTAGGACAGACAGGTAGGAGTTTTGAAAAGAGATACAATGAACTTTATAGAGCATTCAGACTTAGACATGCAACAAGTTCTTTTTCAAATCATATCTTAGAGTGCAATCATTCATTTCAACATATGATTAATTTAAAACTTTTACATTTTTGCAATAAAGGCCAAAGGCTTAATCTTTTGGAGTAATAAGAGATATACTGCACAAGCAAGGATATGAATTCTAATTTCTTCGCTATTATTTAAGCTCTTATAATGACATATACCTCTTCTGAAAACACCGCACCTTAATCCGCTCTGCACCACAATACCGCACTTAATCATATTTAGTTAATCCATTGTAATAAATCTTCTCAGTCCTAATTAGCTTCATTAAAAATTCATACCTCACCTATAAATTGTTAACACCCTGTATTCTTCTTCATTCAACACTTGATAATGACCTGCAAAGGTCGAAACTATAGTTGTGTCAAAATTGATAATATATTGTAAACTTTGTTTGTGTATATTATACAATAAATATTGGTATAAAAACTTAAAAATTATTTTCATTTACCTTTTTCTATCCATTTCATTAGAATACAACCTAGTGTAAATCTAGCTCTGTAAACAGCCTGCGTATAGGAAGCTGTTATATCTAGCCCCTTCTGCAGAAGTGCAGGGAAAATGCCATCTGTGCATGGTGACTTTAAGGGTTTAAAGCTATTACCTGCCTATTCAATTTTACTCTAGTAATGAGTTTACCAGTCTTGACTTTGCTTATTCTATTAGAAATTTGCTTCCTTTCGTAGATTGGGCAGTGATTTCTTGAGAGTACACAGATATTAAGCCTGGGAACTTCGTCTTTAACAGCACACTGTATTATTGACTCCCATCAGATTTTTTATTAGCCCGATGCAGTTGATGTGGTTATAGGACAGGGCTTTAATAACTCCCTCACATAACGTTCTCCATTTGTACCTTTACGATTATTTCAACTCCGTCTGTTTATAGGCATCCCAGTTACCTATTTTCTTTGCACTGTTTAAGATAAAAAAGTAATATCTAAATTGTTAGACATAATTAGTTCAAGTAGTTCCCTACTTGTATTATTGCCCATGTTACCTCATACCATGTAGTAGACATTGGCATAACAGCCCAAGAAGAGGTGTTTATTGTCTTTTCTGCACCTCTCCATGAGTCCATTTATTTTCTTTGGTAGTGGTTTGTTTGATCTCCTGGAAAGTAGGCAGAAGTCATGACAACCTGTTTTTTACTTTTCTTCGTGGGAACTTCTAAAAGGGCTGCTACTAATTAATGTGTTTTCTATACTGGATTGATGAGGCTGTTACTTGTTGAAACTCCATATCTCTTAGCAAAATACTGACACAGTATATGATTTCAAAAACGTTTTTATTATTCTATGACAATATTTTACCACGCATTGGCTTCGTCAGGTCTGTTTTATACATAAGACCACTATTGGGGCATGCCTCTTACCTGTCCTTTTTTGATCCAATGCTCCTGCGGGAAACCTATTTCAAATTTGGCTTTTTAAAATCTCCAATTAATTAATTAGATGCCGCTATATAGAGAGAAAGATCCATTCGAATATAGCGTATGCTAGCGTGGTTCATACACCAATGACACCAGCCCCTAAATTTTATGTTTCAGGGCTTTTTACCTTTATCTGTCTCCATTTGTCGTCTTTGGTGACGGTTGTTTAAAGTAGCTAGGCAAGTAGCTAGTAAAAAATGGTCCATTATAGCAGAGCCCCGCATACCATAATAGGCTATTGAAGCTTAGTGCCGCACAGTATGTCAAATCCGAGCGCGAGTGCCAGGGGGTGGGGGTTGAGGTAAAAGAATTGAAGTGAAAATTTTGAAAAAAATGTCCTACTCTATTGTAGATACATGAAACTCTTTGGATCTTGCATATTTATATTTTTTAACCCCCTATATTATTTGAAATTAACGCTTAAACTTGATCGATTTAGAATACTACAATTGTATGCCATTTCACGCGCAAGGATAAATAATTTATTACATGAATTGTAATCAATCTAATATTAAACACAATAAATTATAACATAATACTGTACGTTATAGTTAAAAAATCAATTCTCTAAACATTTTAAAACTAAAGTTAAAAAGTTTTGAATATGAATAATATTTTAAATATAAATATTAACTTTAGAAGGAGTTATATAAAAAGTGCCAACTATATTAGATCTGGGAGTATCACCAAAAAATATTTTAATATTTTCTCTAACTACCCTCAAAAATTCGTATCTCCACCGGTGCGTTTTTGATGCCTTTTTATTTTTTTTTGTTCGATGCCGACGTAAAAATCATGTTGCTTGCTGCTTGAGAATAGTGAGATAGAATAGAAGAAAGAAATATGCTTATATTAAAAAAAATGCAATGTATTCAAGACAATTAATATAATTCCTTACAGCTCATCCATTTATAACCACTGAAGTAAAATCTAATACTAATGCTTTGATAGTATGTATCATATTTTTGAAGGATGTTTATTTTTTTACTTTCCCTATATAAAATACAGGGTGTTCAATTTAAGTGAAGACATTGAATTATCTCGAAAACTACACATCCAATAAAAAAAATATAATTAAAATTTGTTCGACTCGGAGGGGGACATCTAATGATATGAAACTCGACCCACTACCCTGAAGGTGAGACATAGAAAAGTTAAATAGGAACCCCCATTTTTTTACGGATTTGAATACACCGGGATAAAATAAGAAAGTTTTATCTGATTTTTTTTGTATTCGTGACAGACGACGCTATAATCGACAAAATTCAAAATTGGCAAAAATCGTTGAAAAATGTACACGAATGTGTGAGTCTTCATGCCTCTCACAAATAATAATTTTCAAATTAAAGCAAGTGTTCCAAAATTTGACCATCAAGTTCAATACACTTATTGATCCTTCTTTTGATTGATTGTACACACGATAGAAGCATATCCGCGGGAATTTAAGCACAAGCGTTTCTTATGCATTCTATCATGTTTTCTCTGTCTGTTGGCACTTGTTGATAAACTTTATCTTTCAGATAACCCCATAGAAAAAAAAACGGTGATCTTAAATCAGGCGACCTAGCAGGTTAATTAACAGGACCACCTCTGCCGATCCACCGAGCATTATAATCACGGTTTAATACTTCCAGTGCAACAATTAAATAATGCGCTGAAACCACATACTTTGGCGAATATCAAAAGCAACATCTTCAAGTAGTATTGGTAGTTCTTGTTCCAAAAAATGTCGATATTTAATTCCATTTAAACATTTACGGACCAAGGACGTTGATGCTCAATTTATCGCAACAAGTGAGGATTTTCCACACTCCAGTAATGCATGTTATGCCGATTAATACTACCATGATTTGTGATTGCAGACTCACCTGAAAATAGTACATTGACGAAGAAATTTGGGTTAGTTTCTATTTGTTGAAGTGCCCATTCACAAAATACTACTCTATTAAGAAAATCATCTCCATGAAGTTCTTGGTGCAATTAAGTATGATACGGATGATACTTATTACGGTGCAAAATGTTAACTTTACGACTTAGAGAAATTCTGGAATCGCGTTGTAATTGTCGGGTACTTATTTGTGGATTTTGCTGAACAGCTCCTATCACAGCTACTTCATTGCAAACTTTTGTGATAGTGTTTGTCCGTTTTCCTAACAATATTGTAAAAAAAAGACCGCGATCGAACATTATCCGGAAAACGCTCAGCTTATAAGACAACAACCTCGTCAATATTTCTCCTACATTCGCCATAAATCAGAATCATTTCAATTTTTCTTCTACGCCTGCATGAGGCAATGTTCACTTGTACTTGTTTTCTAGAAATGAAATTACATGAATTCTGCAGAAAATAAATACTATCCAAATCTTTTCTTGTCAGAGATGCGCATGTGAGTCGACTCATTGTCGTTTTATAATGAGTTTCCCCATAAACTTCGATTAACTGACGATGAATGTCAATAGGTGTAATCCGTTTTGCACTTTAAAAACGTATCACAGCGCGAATTTCGTATCTGGCGGTAACAGCGATAGGGAGCTCCATCTTCGAAGTCATGGGGGGAGAGGTGGGAATAGAGAAAGGGATATTTGACAGTATAAGACAGTGTTTTACATTTCTCCCAGCACGTCGCATTATTTCTCATCAGCATAGGGAACCTTCTTTTACGAAACCCACTCGTATTTCCCAGGAAATCCCCATATTTCAACGATTTTTGCGAATTTTGAATTTTGTCGATTATAGTCGATTCGATTCGTCTGCCACGAATACAAAAAAAAATCAGATAAAACTTTCTTATTTTTTCCCGGAGTATTTAAATCCGTACAAATAAATGGGAGTTCCTATTTAACTTTTCTATTTCTCACCCCCTACCCCGTAAGGGGTTGAGGGTAGTGAGGGTAGTAGATGTCCCCCTCCGAGGCGAACAGATTTTAATTAATAAATTTAAAAATACGAAAACATTTCGTGAATTATATATTTAAAAAAAATTAAACACCCTGTATGCAGGGGAAGTATCCGATTGATATGAAACTTTCAACTTAAAGTTTTATCGTTAAAAACTGGAACTGAAAAGCTTTTGATAAATATTCATAAACCGGAAGTGGGTGTTTACTCGAGGCGTTTTTTTGTTATTTTCCGATAATTTTTTTAGTGTGAAAAATATTACAAAATTGTTCAAACAAAAGTTAAAGGGAATGAGAAACTGAATTGTAAAAACATATTTTTCATAAAATTCTTAGCTTTTGAGAAAAAATATATAACAAGTAATTGTAGAGAATTCAAAATTGAATAAATTATTAAGAATAGTTGCGTAAACCTCATAGTTTTTTTTAATATAAGGAAATTACTATAATGGCCACATCATCATTTATTAATCAAAAGAAGACATCAACATATGTAAATCACCTTTTAGAAGAAAACACATGTTCAACCCGGAATTCAACTTCCAGAATATAAAAAGAATAAGACAAATATAAAAATATTAGAAAATTTGGAAATTAACAGATATTTCCACACCGGACATATACTCAACGATCAAATAGAATTTTCAAATTCCCAAATGTTCACTCCTCCGTAATCGCAACATAGTATATAATGTGTATTTTATCTCTATATTTTATTCACTTGGAGAAGCTACAGTGTTGGTGTTGATCTGGCTTCTCGGTAATACGACTTTAACGTGTAAAATTACACGTATGCAATTTCCTGATCCCCTAATGGTTTTAGAACAAAATCATAAAAGACTAAAATTATTTAGAATTAAAAACACTACAGAATTTGACAATTTTTCAAATTAAAAATCTTTTTTAAGGAACTAAAATAAAGAATAGAAGAAATGGTGATGTGGCCATCATAGTACTTTCCCTATATTTTTCTCGAAAACTATGAGGTTTACGAAAAAAAGTTATTCATAATGATTTGTTCAGTTTTAGATTCTCTATAAATATTTATTATAAAAATTTCATGTAGCTCTCACGGTTTATTAGCAATTGGCAAAAAATGTCAAAGTTTTCAATTTTTATTTTTTTTCTCGATAGTTAAGTATTTTAAGAAAAACATATTGGGATAAAACTTGTTCAGTTTTTTATTCCCTTTAACTTTTGTTTGAATCGTTTTTTAATATTTTTTACATTTAGAAAAATATGACAAAAAAACCAAAAAACGCCTCGAGTAAACACCCACTTCCGGTTTATGAATGTTTACCAAAAGCTTTTCAGTTCCAGTTTTTAACGATAAAACCTTAAATTTAAAGTTTCATCTCAAACAGATTATTCGATTTTGAGATACAGCGCCCACCGACAGACAGACACACAGACACACATACAGACACAAAAAATGTTTTTCCAGAAATTAGTGCTTTGGGGTCAGGGGAGCCCAAAACGGATATTTCCGCAAAAAAAATTTTTCAAAAAAAATCACGAAAACAATACTCCCCCTATATATACTATATAGGGAAAGTAAATTTTTTTTTCCAGAAATTAGTGTTTTGGGGTCAGGGGAGCCCAAAACGAATATATCCGCAAAAAAAATTTTTCAAAAAAAAATCACGAAAACAATACTCCCCCTATATGTACTATATAGGGAAAGTAATAAAAGTTAAAATCTTACGAAAATCACATTTTCCATGATTTGACGCAAATGTCACATTTTTGTCGTGATAATTTATTTAACTTTTGAATAATTGAATGCAAGGTCTAATACAATTAGTAAAAAAAATCAATTTCTTAAGTGGTTTTCTTGTACACGAGGTTCGCAACTTGTTTGGTGATTTATATCTGGAACGATCGATACTCGCAATATCAAAAATTCACATCATTTAAAAATTATAAAATTTATCTACGATCGTACAGAAAGTAAACGCTTTTTGCATCATTTTTCATTGTAAAAGTGGCTTTTTAAAGCACTAGTGCTTTTTTACGTTTTTATTGCACGGTAATGTCAAACTGTTTTTATTGCACAGAAATGTCAAATTTGACAGATGAATATATTATAGCACAAATTTTCGACGAAAAGCTTAATTTTTTATTAATTGATACAAATAACTAATAAACTATAAATAAAATATATAATACAAACCAAATGGCAGATTTAAGAACTCTGAAGATTTCATTTAATGCAAGTCGAAGCGATTACAATAAAGCGAACATTTTTTCCATAAATAATAATGGCGGTCGACATTTGTGCAACTTGTTTACTGGTTGCTAAGTAACGCTTTCATTAGTGCACTGCGGGTAAAATATGTTTTCATTAATTGAATTATTGAAATGACATTAAAATATTACCCATATGAACATATTCTTTGAAAATTGCTGCACGATCGAAGATAAAATTTTGTAAGGCACACGTGTAAAAAGTTTCTTTATTGCACTCCTGGCTTTAAAAACACGAGCGAGGAACGAGCGATGCCAGTTCGTGCAATAAAGCATCACTTTTTACACTTGTACCTTAAATAACTATTATAAAATGTCATGCTGACAGATATTACTGTATTTAAAATTGCTCCATGTAAAATAGACATAAATATGCCAGTAATGGCCAATACTTTGCCTAAATGGCAAAAATGCTTTGCTAAAAATGAATTCCATCATCTGAAGCAGAAGAAGGGACCAGAGTGGAAGAACACATGTTGAACTCTGCCCGCAAGTCCTGTGACCTACACTTTTGTAATTTTTAATGTATTTATCTTAATTTTGTTTACATTATTTTAATAGAATCTTGTAAAGTAAATATAAATAAATAAATAAACCAAGAAAAATATGGATCAGATTTTAAATTATAACCTTGTTCTAACTTAATATTACAAAATTTATAATTTAAAATATGTAAATATACTTAAAATTTTATTTGAAAGGAGGACCTCCACCCATCTTCTTCTCTTCATTGAAAATTCTTCCACTCAAACCCATGATTCTATACCATTAATAATGCTCGAGAACACTTTCTGTAGTATGATTTTATATTTTTAATGCTTGTATAATGCATATTTTAGTCTTTTATAAGACATATTTTAATGACATGTGTTGTCACTGTCATATTATATACAGGGTGAGTTTTTTTCGATGTTCTCTATGGGGATCTCGGAAACTATAAGAGATAGAGAAACGGTTAAATGGGGAAAGAAGTGTAGATTTACGAGACGAATAAAATTCCACTTTCAAAGTTTTCAAAAAAGTCAAGGGTAACTAGATATTTTGAAAAAAGTAAAAAGTGTCAATTTTTTCAAATCAATATATCTCGGTTATTATAAAAGATAGAAAAAAACTGTAAAGGACAAAGTTTTAGATAATTTTATGCACATTAATAAAAAAAAATTATCGCCATTATTTTCCGAGATATGACGCAAACTTACATTTTTTTAAATGGAAACCACAGTTGGCTCCAATATGACATACAACATAGTTATTTCTAAAAATAAGTGAATTATAGTCATTTTAAGTTTTATTATAAATAAAAAATGGGTAGCCATGAAAAAGATGAAAGTAAAACAATTGAAGTGGTTTATAATAATAGCAATATTGTAAATATTAGTGTTACAAAGTTAAACAAAAATGAAAAATCAGCATAAGAATAATAATTTTGGAATTGAAAGTGGAATTTTATTCTTCTCATAAATCTACACTTCTTTCTCCATTCAACCGTTTCTCTATCTCTTATAGTTTCCGAAATCCCCATAGAGAATATCGAAAAAAACTCACCCTGTATTATATTTAAAACGTAATTCAAATTTAGTGGAGGAAGAACAGATTGTTCAAGATAATATCAACAAAATCAATGTTATTGCCGCTGCCGTTGATAATCACAACATTAGCATTTGTCAAATTTATAAATATTTATGTATACACCATACAACCGCTTCCAAAATTTTAAAGAAGAGTAAATCTGACAAGTACTATAACCATTAAGAAATTTTTGAGACAGATAGGTATTCTAGAATGTTTTTTTTCTACTCCTATAATGAATTAACATAATTATAGGTTACTTTTTGATTAAGAAATGTAGTACATTGTATGTTATGTATATATTATATATTCATTGTCATAGCAACCATTGTAGCACTAGTGCTACAATAGATATATTGGTTAAACAGGCGAGGGATATTATAATAAAATAGCATTAATAATATTAATATTGAATCAGACTAATAGTATATTATTTAACAAGCACATAATGAAAGCTATTAATCATGAGAATGAAGTTTACGGAACGAGCCGCAGGCGAGTGGAGTAAATCATTCGAATGATTAATAGCCATTATGTGCGAGTAGAATACTATACTTTATCCACAACCACAAAATGTGTAATTTTTTTTTTTGCTTATTGCAAGTTAACATCATAAAAATGACAATTTGTTAAAGCATTTGACAAAAAAATCACTATTTATTAGAAGTAATGTTAACAGTTACATTTGAACAATTATTAAGAATGATAGAAGGTATTGAAGCTACATCTAAATTTACATTTTGATTTGAAACATCTAAATTTACTGATTTAGTGCAACCGGCTGATGTAGCTGTTAGATTTTGAGTTGACGATTCTACTGAATGTAAAATATTTCTGGCTGTTTCTTTTTGTTTTCTAAGGAATCGTTTATATAACCTTCTGCAACCACAGTTGACTTCCACCCTCCATGTCGCTTTAGGGCTGTGATATCTTCACCAGCATCAACCAAGATGGTAGCTGAAGTTCTCCGAAAGCTATGACCCGTATACTGCTCAGGATTTGGGATTTTCAAAAAATTGGCAATATCTCTTCCCATTTTTGTAAATTTATTAATTCCAATTCGCTGCTTTGTACACTTTCCATTTTGAAAATTTAGAAAAAAATAATCACTTTTCATCTGATTTCGGATACAAACATATTTTTTTATAATGTTGTAAAAATTATCAGTCACAGTAAATTTTCTAATAGTTTTAGTCTTGGTGGTGGGCACCTTCACTATATAGCACGAATTAAGGTCTTCTAGGTCCTTAATATTCATGTTGTATAACTCATTTGAACGACAGGCACCCATTATTCCCATAATTAATGCAACCTATAGAAAGAAACCATTGTATTTTTTCACAAAATGTGTAATTTAAAACTTACTATTGTTGCAAGAAATTTTTCATCGGGAGCACTTCTAATAAAGTTGTTAACATTTTCAGGAGAAAAGGTATTGGCCTTTTTAGTCGTGAATCCTTCATTTTGTCGCTTCAAATAAGCTTGCAGTTTAGCAAAGGTCCCAATATTGATATTGTCATAGATTTTTACTGTACTTTTTAGCATAGAGTATTTCTGCCACAGTTGTATTTTTTGGACAATTCTGTAAAATATACCAATACTATTGATTCCGACGTAAAATGGGCGTTTTTCTCTCTTTTCCACTCACGAAATGCGGTGTATGTGTCTTGATACAGATTACGCGACTTTTCGGGCAACAAGTTGATTGAAGCAATTTCAGCGGCTTTTCTTAATTCCGGGGGTGTTAAATAACACTCTGTTTCTAATTCCATATTCTTTCTTACACTCGAATCACAAGAGTAACACACAATTACGAATCAACTTCTAATGAAATTGATGTTTGTTTACTAGACGTCAAATTTGTGATATCATGATTGAATAGATGAGCAGTCAAGTCAAAATATTATTCACAGGTTACATAACCTGTCATTAATATTGATCGTTTGCTTGTATAATTGAAACATTATAAAGTGGTTGTGGATAAACGATTTTTATAATGAATACATGTGAATTTCCTTAAATTAAAAAAATAAAGTTTTTCTACTACCCTTTATAAAAAGACATTTTTCGTCACCGAAAACTGCAGCGAAAATTTGAGTTCCGTCACTAGTGAGAGAAAATCCCATAACGCTAACTTTCGTCACTAGGGACGAAAGTTACCTACAAATTTTCACCTCCGTCTAGTTGCCTGCTGTCACTATATCGTGTCATTATTAAACGTTAGTTTTTGAATTTGTACTGTTCGTAACTTCATCATATCATGATTTCTGATTCAGTAAGTGATTTAGATCTTTCCAATACTGCACCAGAAATAGTAAATCAAGCTGAGAAAACCTATGTGGATTTATTATCAGAAAAATCGAAAAAGAGGTATGAAAAAATATATGCAAAATTCATGGAATTTAAGTCAGATAATCACGTAAATTCATATTCACTGTGCTGTTTGCATATTTTGCAAAATTGACGGAAAATTTGATATTTAAATCGTAAGTAATTTAAATATGATCTGTAGTTTTGTAATTTTTAATTCATAATAAAGTATTTGTTTATATAATAATAAAAGTTTGTTAGTATCATAGGTAAGGTAGTAGAAAAAGTATAGTGTTTAACTCGTCGAAAGCATTTTTTTAAGCTCGCGAACATTACCAAACTCGGCTTCGCCTCGTTTGGTAAACTGTTCTCTCGCTTAAAAAAATGTTACTTTCGTCACTCGTTGAACAATATACTATTTTCAATTACACGCAAATATTATACGAACATTATAAAATTTATAACACACATTAGATTTTTGAGTTGACTTTTCTGACGTGAAATTATACGTCAAAATAAAATTGCGAGTGTGTTGAAATGCTGGTGATGGTGATGGTGATGGTGATGGTGATGGTGATGGTGATGGTGATGGTGATGGTGATGGTGATGGTGATGGTGATGGTGATGGTGATGGTGATGGTGATGGTGATGGTGATGGTGATGGTGATGGTGATGGTGATGGTGATGGTGATGGTGATGGTGATGGTGATGGTGATGGTGATGGTGATGGTGATGGTGATGGTGATGGTGATGGTGATGGTGATGGTGATGGTGATGGTGATGGTGATGGTGATGGTGATGGTGATGGTGATGGTGATGGTGATGGTGATGGTGATGGTGATGGTGATGGTGATGGTGATGGTGATGGTGATGGTGATGGTGATGGTGATGGTGATGGTGATGGTGATGGTGATGGTGATGGTGATGGTGATGGTGATGGTGATGGTGATGGTGATGGTGATGGTGATGGTGATGGTGATGGTGATGGTGATGGTGATGGTGATGGTGATGGTGATGGTGATGGTGATGGTGATGGTGATGGTGATGGTGATGGTGATGGTGATGGTGATGGTGATGGTGATGGTGATGGTGATGGTGATGGTGATGGTGATGGTGATGGTGATGGTGATGGTGATGGTGATGGTGATGGTGATGGTGATGGTGATGGTGATGGTGATGGTGATGGTGATGGTGATGGTGATGGTGATGGTGATGGTGATGGTGATGGTGATGGTGATGGTGATGGTGATGGTGATGGTGATGGTGATGGTGATGGTGATGGTGATGGTGATGGTGATGGTGATGGTGATGGTGATGGTGATGGTGATGGTGATGGTGATGGTGATGGTGATGGTGATGGTGATGGTGATGGTGATGGTGATGGTGATGGTGATGGTGATGGTGATGGTGATGGTGATGGTGATGGTGATGGTGATGGTGATGGTGATGGTGATGGTGATGGTGATGGTGATGGTGATGGTGATGGTGATGGTGATGGTGATGGTGATGGTGATGGGTGATGGTGATGGTGATGGTGATGGTGATGGTGATGGTGATGGTGATGGTGAATTCTTATCATTGATGGTGATGGTGATGGTGATGGTGATGGTGATGGTGATGGTGATGGTGATGGTGATGGTGATGGTGATGGTGATGGTGATGGTGATGGTGATGGTGATGGTGATGGTGATGGTGATGGTGATGGTGATGGTGATGGTGATGGTGATGGTGATGGTGATGGTGATGGTGATGGTGATGGTGATGGTGATGGTGATGGTAAAAATCTTACAGCTATTTGTTAATACAGTATTATAAAATTGCCTAATTCCATATTATGATAATAGCAAACACTTTTCTGGAAGATTTTGGTAGCATCATAAAAGTAACTAATCCTCAGTTTGAGTTTATTGTTCGCTAATCGACGTCTAAGCCCATTACGGACGGATTTTTCATACTCAATGCCTAATCTAGGAATTAATTCAATGTAAATCTCAACACTATGACATCTTATAATTTCTTAGCTTTATTTTAATAAAAACTCCTACACGTATCACTCATAACACCATCATTGACAACATCTTCACAAATGTGCTAGCTCAATTGAATGTGTGCCATAACGCTAGCTATCGCCAAATATACAACTGAAATAAATTCTTAAGCGTACCTTTAATACCGAGAAAATATTTCGACTTAATGAACAACTGTACGAGTGTTGATAATAAATTTAAAATGCTCTTAAATATAAAATCCGATGACTTTAAATCAGAATTTCCACTCGGGAGAATAAAAATTAAGAGTGAACATAAGACAATGATTTAGCTTTTACTACAAAAAACTAAAAAAGAATACTATGATACACTAAATATTAACTCATTTAACCCCAATAAAACAATATGGGACATAATAAATAGCAATTCCAAAAATCAACCAAGCAGCAAATAAATTACAATAAATTAATGATCCACAGCAACTATGCAACTTAAATAAGTTAAATAGTGAGTATTTCAAAAGTTTTGATAAATCTGGAATTTTGCCTAATAATTGTGCATATATGTATGTACTTCTCCAATTAGGTATAAGCACACTTCCTTCTACCTTTTAATTATAAAAACCCTTACTTACTATTTTTTTCAGGGAGTTTTTCCGGGAATATTAAAGCTTGTTAATATATGCCCAGTTTATAAAAAGAATAATAGGCAGAATAGAAATAATTATAGACCTATCCTGACTTCCTTCGCAAAAATAATTGAAAAGGCCATTCTAAACCGACTTCATATCATATTTTACCAAGCATAATCTTCTTCGGGACACTCAGTCGGGCTTCATGAAGAACAAGTCAACTGTTGACTCTCTGTTTGAATTTTTAACAACTGTGTATAGTGCTCTTGACAGAGGCGAAACGACTCTGGGTATTTATTTTGATCTATCTAAACTAAATGCATATGGAGTCACAGGTAATGTTTACAGCTTGATAAAATAATTCTTAAGTAACCGTTTTCAAAACGTAACAATCAACGGTAAAAAAATAATATAATAAATCACAAGTACTAGAGAAAGAGTCTCGATAGAAGTGGGCACTCCACAGGGATCTATCTTAGCCCTGTTTCTCTTCATTATTTGCACGTTAGTTCTGGGTCGCAACCGAATGCGCCACCACCGGCATGTAAATTGATTGGATTTGGGTAGGATTTTATGATTTTGGAAAATGCAAAATTTATTAAGATTAAGGTTATATAGGTATTATAGGTTCATTGTGAGGTGAGTTAACCTCTCGTAAACTGCAACCTAACAGATCGATTGTTCTACCCTTAACCAATCACTTCCCAAGCAGTCTTACGTCCTCCATTAACCTACTAACTTTCTTGGGGGGTGATTTGCTCACTTCTTCGTGGGACACATTGTTCCAGAAAGAACGTCTTCTGTCCTCTTCCCATTTTTGCATTTACCTCTCTTTTGCGCGCCATGGGGAGTCCGCAAAACGGCTCTTGTCCTATAGGAGTGGCAATTGCGCCTTTTTGGCGAGTACATCTGCCACTTCGTTGCCTTCTATACCTCCGTGCCCTAGGACCCATATGAAGGTCAACGAGTTGTTCTTGCCTGTTGCGAGAGGGATAGTCGACATTCCTAGACAGTCCGTGAGCTGTGAGCCATGAAGCTCCTGTGGTTTTGGTTAGGGCCATAAATGCATATGTACCTCTATTATTCTTGGCATCATCTGCTAACCAGGCTGATATTCTTCGACCAAACTTCTTGACTCTCATCAAGCCGTTTTGTGGACTTCAATGAATACCTTAAACGTTATTTCGAATTCGACATGAGGACCGGGTCGATTTGTTGCAGTCTTTCTAAATCTCCTATCCAGTCTCCCGAGTGTTTTCTTCCTCTAGTATAGTCGGAGGGCCGCCACAAGTCCCTCCTTTTATGCTACTAGATGGAGCGATGTGAGGTCAATGATTGCATCCATTCCCGCGGTAGGGGTCATTTGCATGGCCTGTGCGATGCTTAGATATGCTAAACGTTGAAGCATACCCAGTTTCTTTTTCGTGTCTAGTTTTTGGGTCTTTGGCCACCGCACAATAGCAGAATAGGTGACAATGGGTACCACCGCCGTTATATACAGCCAATACGTGATTTTAGGCTTTTAATTGATTTAGCCATAATTTTGTCAACATGCTGATTACACGTCACTTTGGCATTCAGAAATATAGTCAGATACTTCTCTTCGTTGGGAATGTTTATTTCCATTCCATTCAGTGAGAAATTTATATGCAGCTTCCTCCTACGTATGAATTGACCTATGATCGTATTAGTGCTATTTCCTAGCTTGCTCTGCCTCTTTGACGAGGTGGTGTAGAGTAGATTTGCCAGTTTGAAATGCAACTTGCTCGGCATTTAAGGATGCTCTTATAAATCATCATTAAATCACCCGCTGCACCGAAGCGCTCTGTTGGGTGAGTCCTCCAGGTCGCGTCCTGCTATCGACAAGCGTACCGACCACTTGCCACCCAAGTCGTACCGTAGACGAAGCTGTTAATAAGCGTTTCCTCAACTAAGTCCACTGTGCCGAAAATTGAACAGTATTTGAAAATATTCCCGTACCAGAGGCGACCGAAAGCATAAGATTTTAATCCGTAATTTAATATACTAATCCCTGTCTCTCTTATAAGCAATTTACAGAAGGGATCCTAACCAGGACGGTTCAGAGAATTACCGTTTCATGGAATAGCCCTTCGCCGCCACATTGAGCCACGGCGAGGACCTGTAGTTATTATTATAATTTCCTGTTCATAGATTTTTATTTGGATCTGTTTTTTAGTTTCGTAAATATATATTTATATTAATTGTTTGATTAGTTATTGGACTTTATCAGTAAATTTAAAGAAAAGAACCCAGGATCAGCCCGAGGTTTACTGGAGACAGTTAACATATCCACCACCTATTTAGAACGTTAAGTATATCTCCCTGCAGTAGCGCGGGAAAGATATCATCCATTTCTGGGGATTTATATGGCTTAAAGCTATTTATGGCCCAAATCATTTTGCTGGACGTGAATATTTTTCCCGCTAAGCAGCGGATGTCTCGATTGGAGCAATGAGCCTCTCTGTCGATAATAGCCACAACTGTGTCTTTAGTCACTACTTTTGATCCCGAAACCTACCTAGGAGTAGCTCTAAACTTTCCTGTTGGTTCTTGGGGTGATTGCCGTCAGTTCTATTTAAGATGCCGCCGGTATGATCCTTTGATAGGACCTTCCGAAGTCTATTTTCTGGGGTCAGATTGTCGATCCCTTCGCAGTAGGTCTTCCAAGCCTTTCTTTAGACTACCTGCGCTGCTTATTGTGTTCAATCGGGGTCCGTCTGTAGGACGACCAGTTTTTCGTTTTTCAAGAAGTTTACCTTCTTTGCCAGACAGTTTTTCTCATAGGTTGCTACGATTGTATCACTTAGGTGTAGTGAGGCCTGTTCCAATTCCTCTGTGGTTGCAACGTTATATTGGAGGCCCCGAAGTTCGGACAGTAGACACTAGTTATATAATTTCCGTATTCCCAGCTTTCATATCGTTTGATAGTCCAACATAGAGGGCTCTGGGAGTACACGCCAATTTTTTTATCAATTACGCGCCGTACGCTGTGGCTAAGGTCAAATCAAGTACCGATTGCTTTATTGCGTTTATAAACTAGGGTGTATTTCCCCTGTTTAAGATGTCTAGACCATATTTAATCAAGAATATTATTTATATCTCAGCTGCCCCTTACTGTGTGATGCGCATTAGTGTCGCAGCCCATGATAAGATGTTTCCCATTTCTGCGGCACTAGTCCAGGAGGTCCTTTACAGTCTCTGGTGATTTCGATGGAAACTACTATATTGCGACGTGACCCACATCTTCATTAGGCCCTCATACGGTTATCATGCATCCCCAAACCGAATCGACCAACACTAAATATTACCTAATGCTATTCTAAGTTCCTGTGAAACCTACACCAGTCCAATCGTTCCTATTTTTGTTCATTTTGTTTGTTCGAAAGGGTACAGGATAATCATAGATCGGACTTGCATTATCATAAGACGAATACGATAGTTTTAAACCTTTTAATTGTTCTTCTTTGACTCCGGGTTTCTTTTCTACGACTAACCGTCTCTAGTCCATCCCTAATAGCCGCGTATGACAGTGAATTGATTTCAGTGCAGTGTATGATTTTGTCAGTTTTTAATTCATTGAATTCCATTTGATTACAATGATTTGTATAAGTG